>WBNH01006222.1:51668-85751 GCA_013401255.1 Urocolius indicus | reverse complement strand
CGGGGCGGCCGCGCTGCCGGGGACGCGGCGGTTCCCACGCGGGACGCGAGGCGCGGCCGCTCCTGATGTGCGGGAGCGGAGGAGCCGGCGGCGGCGGCCGCCCGAGCTCCGGGGGACGGCAGAGGGAGGGACGCGAGCGCGGGGCGCGCCAAGGGGCCCGGGCACGGCCTGACCTCCCAGGATCGCATCTGGAGAGCTCCCGGTGCTCTGCCAGCTTCGGAGGCGGGAGGAAGAGACACCGCAGACGATGCCCATTCCGAGGCCGGCCCCGCCGTGGCCGCTCGCGGAAGAGAAGTCTGCTACAAGCGCCGGCAGCCCGGCCCGGCGCTGCCCCGCCGCTGCCGGGCCGGGCTGCTCACGCCGGCTCTGTGCCCCGCAGGCGCCATGCCCGCGCTCAGGCCTCTCGTCAAGCCGAAAATCGTCAAGAAGAGGACCAAGAAGTTCATCCGCCATCAGTCCGATCGCTATGTCAAGATCAAGGTAAGAAGCCCCCGGGAGCTCGTTACGAACAGCCCGGGGCCGTGGGCCGCAGTTTCCTGGAGGGCGGGCGGTGAGTTCACGCACAGGGGCAGCGCTGGAGCCCGGCCAGCCCTGTGCTGGGATGTTTTGGGTGCTGGGCTTGGCTGGGGCTGCTGTGCCTGTGCAACCGGCGTTTCCCGCATCCCTGCAGCGCAACTGGCGGAAACCCAGAGGCATCGACAACCGAGTCCGCCGGCGGTTCAAGGGCCAGATCCTGATGCCCAACATCGGCTACGGCAGCAACAAGAAAACAAAGCACATGCTGCCCACGGGGTTCAGAAAGTTCCTGGTCCACAACGTCAAGGAGTTGGAGGTGCTCATGATGAGCAACAAGTGAGTGTGCGGAGCCCACGTGCTCCTCGTCCCTGCCGGCGCAGGGCAGGAGGACTTGCAGGTGCAGTGCGGGGAGATGAGGGGAGCACGAAGGTTCTCTTGCTGTCCTGCTGTTGCAGTGCTGCAGGCAGGAGGGCACACAGGGGACCCTGGGGCTGACCAACTTGAATTTGGGCAGCAATCTGACATTCTGGGGATGGTGAAAGTGCTGGTCCCACATCACTCTGAATAAACAGGCATCAGGATGAGGGCTTTGCAGCTCTTCAGACAGGCCTAGACCTACTTGTGGCACTTTCTTTCAAAACAATGAACACTCTTAAACGCCTCTTACTGACTTGAGTCACAGAGAGAGAAGCGGCTGGGCCAGGCTGCTGCAGGGTGAGCTCCAGCCCCAGGATGGCTGGCTCTAGCTGGTGCTCGGGCACTGTGCTGCATCCTGAGGGGCTTTACCAGGGCTGAACCTGACACGGGGTCTGTGCCCACAGGTCGTTCTGCGCAGAGATCGCACACAACGTGTCCTCCAAGAACCGGAAGGTGATCGTGGAGAGAGCTGCTCAGCTCGCCATCAAGATCACCAACCCCAACGCCCGGCTGCGCAGCGAGGAGAACGAGTGACCGGTGCCTGCGGCCGCGCTCTGTTCAATAAAACGTCAAAACGAAGGTGGTGGCTGTGCTGAGTGGCCCCAGCAGCCGGCTCTGCCTGGCTGCCCCTGTGGGCCCTGCGCTCCCGGGCTGGGCGTGCAGCAGGGCCCTTGCTCACCGCAGCGTGTGCAGGGTCAGGGTGACAGTGGATGAGCGTGCAGGGTCAGGGTGACAGCGGATGAGCGTGCAGGGTCAGGGTGGCAGCGGATGAGCGTGCAGGGTCAGGGTGGCAGCGGATGAGCGTGCAGGGTCAGGGTGGCAGCGGATGAGCGTGCAGGGTCAGGGTGACAGCGGATGAGCGTGCAGGGTCAGGGTGGCAGCGGATGAGCGTGCAGGGTCAGGGTGGCAGCGGATGAGCGTGCAGGGTCAGGGTGGCAGCGGATGAGCGTGCAGGGTCAGGGTGACAGCGGATGAGCGTGCAGGGTCAGGGTGGCAGCGGATGAGCGTGCAGGGTCAGGGTGGCAGCGGATGAGCGTGCAGGGTCAGGGTGGCAGCGGATGAGCGTGCAGGGTCAGGGTGACAGCGGATGAGCGTGCAGGGTCAGGGTGACAGCGGATGAGCGTGCAGGGTCAGGGTGGCAGCGGATGAGTTCAGCAGCACATGTGGTTTCATCAGAGTGTTTTTATTCCTTACACACTCAAACAATGGCTGTTCTTTCACATGGAACTGTAAATAGTTTTCACATCAAACACTCCATCAGGAAAGAAGTGAAAGCTTAGTGTGGCTCTGTGTCTACAAGATGTGTGTCACAGGGCTCTTCTCTCGGCTGTTACACCCTCTGTCTCTGGAAGCTTTTTTTCCCCTGTGCAAGGTAGGGTTGGTGCACGGCTGCTGCTGTGGTGCAAGGGGCTGTGCATGTGAGTGCAGCTCCAGCTCCTGACTGGCCTCTCACTTGGGTGACACTCAAACCACTGAGCACCAGCTGTCCTGCCCCTGCTTCCTGAGCACAGCTTGCTGTAGGTCAAACAAACCCTGAGCTGCTTGAAGGGGAAAGAAAAGAGCATTAAATGCAAACAAAAGCATAGTGCGAGGTTTGTCCCTAATGCAGTCAGGTGATCCTCTCTTTAAAGACTGGTTGAGGTATGTTGCAGTCAAAACTAAACGCAGAAAGCAAGCAAGATGCCTCCATGTCTCTCAAAGGTGCCACAAATGGGACAGAGCCTGGGGGGCCGGGTGAGGAATTTTCCCCCACGCCCAATGCCTGCAGCTTGGCTTGTGCACACAGGCCGGTGGGGACGATGCTCATCACTCACTAAAGATGTGACCTCGAGTTCTCAGCCGTGTTAATCAGCAAAACGATATAAATACATTCTTCAGGCAATGGGGGTAGAAAGTGCACGTGCAGTGGTTACAGGAACAATGTTTAACTTTGTACTGTTGTAAGGAAGTATTTCAGGAGGTGTCCTGTTCCGGGGAACCACGCTCAGTTTGGATTGCTTTGTATGCCTTACAGTCCTGCTGGGAAGGGAGAACACTCATCTGCCAAGCCCTCCCTGACCAAGGGATGTGGTTCCCTGATGGCCAGTTACAGCTGTGCCTGGTGCTCCCGGGGGTGCTGCAGTGGAGACCAGCTCCACGGGCTGCCCTGCAGCTCACTGCAAGGTCTCTGCTCAGTTACCGCATCGCAAGGGCAGGAAGGTGTGGGAGTGAGCAGGCGGGTCTCGCTTAGCTCATGTCCATTGACTCTGAGGTGGGCAGGGAAGCTGAATCCTTCTGAATGCTCTCAAAAAGTGATGCCATTTCGGGATTGGCTTTGATCTGAGATGAAAACTCGGCCATCACTGGGCTCTTCTCTACTTCAGGGATGGTCAGGAGAGCAGCTACTGCTCTCATGGCCGACCGCTTCAGTTCATCCTGCTTCTCAAACTCCTGTTTGACGGAACCAGCTTTCACCTGCAAATTCAAAGCACCATTTTTAGTTGTCATTTAGAACTGAGACAAGCAGATGATTTGCTGGTTGGAGTAGTGTGGGGAGTTGGCTCCTTGGACACAGTGACAGCTAGCAGCAGAACCCACCCCAGCAGGTTGCACCCTCTCTCTGATCTTACCTTTGTGGAACAGGTTGCCCGGAGCGGTTCAATCAGCCGCTCGAGCCGCTGCAGTACAGCGTTGGGGCACAGCGTGCACAGCCGAGCCAGCATTATGAATGTCAGCATCTAGAGAGAAGAGGAAAGATCACACAGGCATTGATCACTGCAGCCTCCTGCTCACAGCTGGAACCCCTTGGAGCCCGTGTGGCCACACTCCCCAGGCTGTGGTGCTGGGTCCCCACGGCAGTGGATCTCTTTGCCCTTGTGCCCCAGGTTTCAGTAGGAGTTTTGGTAGCATCAGACATGCAGCAGGCACCCAGGGGCTGCCCAAGGGCTGTGAAGGGCTAACAGCCCTCGAGACACATGGCAGTGGCTGCACAGGGACTGTTCTGGGCAGCACTCATGTCTCTCTGGAGTCACAGCATGAAAAGGATGTGTCACTTCCCATTCAGCTGTGAGGCCAGCAGCAACAATGCTAAGGACTTTTTTAATACAGTGTCAGTGGCAAGGGACAATCACAGGTTTAAAGGCAGAAGGAACTTATTTTAGACTTGGGTACGTTTCCTATAAAACCAGCTACACCCCAGTTGGGTTTTCCGGGTGACCATGGTTGAACTGGAGCCCAGCAGTGTCAGATGCAATGTCTCTCCCTATGGAGAATGGAAGATGGGGCACTCTGCGCTGCAGTGACACTCCAGCTCCACTCCAGGCCCACAGAGAACACATTGCATCCATGAGGCAAGGCCAGCACCCCCTCAGCAGTTAAGGCCTGGCACATACCCGGATGTCATAGTGATCCTTCAGCCCATCCTCCACGTGGTTCAGGTACTCATAGATATCCAGTCGGTCGAGGCAGCTCTCCAGCAGGGTATACATGCATTCAAAAGCAGCTTTCCTCACATCAAGGCCATCATCCACTGTGTGCTTGAACGGCCCCATTTCTACCTTAAGCAAGAAAGAAATGCAGCTGTCACCCAAGAGCAGAGAGGGCGTCAGCTTCCTCTGGGGCTCACAGGCATGTGTGTGCCGCGCTGCCCACGGCCGGCCCGCGCCGTACCTCCCGGATGAGCTCCCTCCGGACCTTGGTCTCGCTGTACAGGCTGGGCAGGATGGCCTTCAGGAGCTCCCGGATTAAAGAAGGTTTGTTGTGAGCAGCAGAATTGAACATGGCTAAAGCCACACGTCGAACATTCAGGTCTGGATCCTGGAGAGTTTTTAAGAAGTCACCTGTGAGATAAGAACACTCCAGTCAGTGCTGCTGCAGCGTATGACAGTGTGTTCCAAGGTTATGAAAGCACCTGTGCTGAAACAACCCCAAGGGCGCAGCCTAACAGAGATGTTGGAGGTGCTTTCCCTCCCTTCATTTGGGATATAGCAAATGGAGGAAATGTCACCTTCCTGCATTTGGGCATAAAAACAAATGGCAAGATTCTAGCTATGTCATCCTAAAGTCAAATCAGCAGCTTGGGCAGTCAAGGACATCGGGGCTTGTTTTTTTTCTTGCTCAGATCTCATCTGCTCAGACATCTCTGAGACAGAAGGGCCTAGTTTTATACAACAGATCTGAGATGCGGGCTCCTTAGACATAAGACCTTTTACTGTAGGGTATATTTTCCAAGATCTTGACTGTGAAATGATTGAATCGTAAGTTTAAATGCAGAAGGAACTTATGCTACCAAAAACTGTCACCAATGGAACGTGGCCAACAGCAAGACATCAGAGCATGTAACAGGGACTTGGGTGGCAGTGCTGCTCATCCCAAAAGCAGAGAAAAACAGAGAAAAAACTAGATTAGACAAGGTTCACAGAGGTGTGAGAAACCCTTGAGCTGCTGCTGAAACCTAACGTCTCCCATTCCTGTTTGTACTGGCCTACCTATGCAGCCCTTCAGGAGAGCATCGATGGGCTGAGGCTGGTCTGCAATTGTGAATTTGACTGCAGTGACCACCGTGCTCCGGGCATGAGGAGAGCCTGCAATGAGGAAGGAAACAAAACCATGGCTGTAGCTTGTAGTACACACTCTGCTCTTTGAACGTCACACGGGCATCGATGAGAGAACGGAAGGATTTGTTGTTATAACCTCTGTGTTTAAATCCTGCTCCCACACAACCTCCACGTGTGGTCCCTGTTCCTAACACCCTCCTGCCCCCATGCAGACCACCGCTCCTCTGATGCCCCCTTGCAGAGATCCCTCATTTCCTTCTCGCCTCTGCAGCCTGGCTTTGCTCCCTGCTGTACCCACCAGCAACTGAGAAGAGGAACTGCCAGCAAAGGCATCTCCTCACTCACCGTTGCCCCGCTGTTACCTGATGGCAGCTGCTTTTTCAGCCGGGGCAGCAGCTCAGAAGGGTTCACCAGAGTCAGCTTCCCCAGGCACTCAGCCACCACGTTGCGTGTCCCTTCCTCTGTGCACTCACAGTGCTTGAAAAGCAGAGCCCAGATATCCTCCACGTAAGGTTTGAGGCCATCAGCCGGGGAGGAGCTGATGACTTCTTTCAGAGAGTGCAGCAGGAGGTACTGTCTCTTGGGCTGGCTTCCGATCTCCTTCAGCATGAAGGGCAGATACTCCTTGAGGTTGCCGACGCTGACGTTGCCCAGCGCGTAGGACGCGGCGGATTTCACCTCTTCGCTGGGGGAAGCGAACGCCTCCAGGATGACCGCTTTGAGCTCCCGCTGAGCGCTGAGGCTCGTGGCGCGCCCCACCTCTGCCAGGGAAAGGAAAGCTAGCACTTTAACAGCAGAGCTGGACTTGGGGCTCTTCACATCCTGGATGAACTGGTTCACCGTGGCAGGGGCTTCCTTCGGGCAGGCTGAGGAAAGGGCTGCCACGCACTTTGCGACGGAGTAATACGCCTGCTTGTGCACCGTGGCTGCAGCCAGGCCTGGGTGGTACATGGGGGCTGTCAGCTGCTGTACCAGCTCCGAGTAGCCCACGGCCGCCGTCTGCGTCAGGACCAGGGCCTGGAAGAAGTCTATGATGGCATTCAGTGTCCCTCCCTGAAGCAAAGGCGAGTGGACAAGCTGAAGGATCTCTGCAAGAACCGACCCGCTGACCTTGGAGATGCAGGATGGATAAACCTTAGTTAAAGTGGTGAGGAACACGACAGCCACCTGGGAAACGTGCATGTCGTTCTCAGTAATTAGCGCAGGGAGCTCCGTTAGGACAGACTCTATCATGGCAGGCTTGAGGCTGTCACTGTAGTTCTTCACCAGGACATCCAGAGCAGTCAGAGTGCTCAGTTTCAAGGCACGTTGATTCTTTCTCAAGAAGGAAGCTAGAATGGGGAAACCTTCCCCTAGAAGGGGTCTCAAATCTATTTTAAGGGGAGAACTGGCAATTAAGGTTAATGCTTTGACTGTTGTCAATCTGGTGATTTCATTTTTTAGCCTCTCAAGAAATATCTTGAGGGTTGGCTGGAGATCATTGCTTAAATGGTCTCCCAGATTGTAAATAATCTGTGCCATGCAGGAGATAGCCCGCTCTTTCACCTCCTGGTCAATGTCAGCTGCCTTCAGTCGCTTCAGAGTAACAGGGAAAAGGTCCTTCACGTAGGGCTTGGCATCAAAAGTGCAAGATTTGTCCAAAGGCCTGATGACTTTCACAAGTTGCTGAGTAACCAGCAGAGCTTCTGAAGTGATCTTATAAAAGGGGTCTCCAATACAGGTCACAATGGGAGGTAAAAGGATTTTGATATGAGGATGAAATACCTCTGGCGGGTGGTTGCAAAGAAGAACATGAAGAAAAGATAGTGTATCAATCCTCATGTTGGAGGAGCTGGACTTATCAGCCAAGGAGAAAACAATACCTGTGCAGAAGAGACAAGAATGACTGCTCTCTTAGTCCATCAAATGCCTTCTGCCCCTTTTCCCTCAGAAGAACACAGCTGGAAGCAGTTTTCTTCCTTTCCCCTCCCAAAACACACAGGCCGCATGGGCTGCTCTCCTGCTGTTCTGCTCACCAGGAGGTGGCGACTCGGACAGAACCGGTGTTCACAGCAGCCGGGGATGGCTGCCTTCCAAAAGCCATCGGGGGGCTGAAGTGGGACGGTGCAACTATTGCAAGACGGCATGAAATGGGTCTGGGGAAGCCTGATCTCAACAGCCAACCCTGCTCCCTCACCCCCAGACTGCGGACAAGTTTACCAGGGACAAGTGAAGAGATGTGATCTGCCAGGCAACCAGGAAGAACATTGGCCAGCTCTGTCAGGAGGCAGAAACAACCCTGTCTTGATTTGATGCTCTTCTCTTTCAGCTGCTTGTGCAAGGCCTTGACGATGCTGGGGACCTGCAGTTTGGAAAAACCCCTAAAGAAACATGTCAGTCATCCCAGCTTGCAGAGCTCTGCTGCCAGAGCAGCCTGCTCAGCTGAGCCAGAGGCATGAACAGTGCAGCAAGAGAACTAAGGGGGACAGCAAGAAACATTTGCCGTTGGAGAATGGATCTGGGACAGACCACAAGACAGCGCAGGGAAAGGAAAGATACATCAGCATATGATGGGAGAGGCATTATTTTCCTTTTCCATGCAACCCTCCTGAAGCTGGTGTTATCCCGCAACACAGCAGCTTAAAGAACACACCAAAATGATCAGACCAGGACACACTGCTAAAGGAGCTTCGTTTTCTGATTCCTTCCTGCTCTGCTGTTTAGGGGGTCTAGCCCCATCACTGTGTTTAACTTTGGACATCCTGACAGTTTTCAGTGAAACCCAAACAGTTTAAATGAAAGGAAAACACAAATCATAAGGCTGAGGTGGCAAGTTAGTAAAACAAATATCTCATGCATCTAAGATCATTAATCAGTGATGTAATCACACTGTGGCGGGGATTGTAACTGTCCTGCCTCAAGGACTCACCAGTCAGTAGCCGTGTTAGCTGTTAGCACAGCTGCTCCCGTGGTCATGCTATTCTATTACAATGTGGTGACTTCCCAAGTTTCTTTTGTCTTCCTCTAAAATGGTATATGTGGACCCCAGCATGAGCATGGATCCTGCACTAAGCTGAGTCCTGATCAGCATGTGTGGCTACATTATTCTGACAGTAATTACTTGTTTGATCAGCAGTGATTGTGCAGACTGTGTGCCCAACCACAGCAAGCTACCCTGGCTGTTTTTCAGCTGCATGCCCTGCTATGCCTGCTGCCCAGATCCAAACCTTCCCAAGCCTCCACTGGCTCATTCGGGTATGTTTCTAGAACAATTTATTGACTGAGGTTCACCTCTGCCTCTCTCACACACCTGGGTCTGAAGCATTGTCAGAGGAATGTCATCTTTGCCAGAGGCCTCTGGTGCAGGCAGCCAGCTCTGGCTGGGCACCGTTTGCTTCAGCAAGGAGATGTATGTGCTGAAGATGTCAGCTTTGACATTCTCCTCCCTCTCTTTGAACCTGCTTATCAAAACCGGGGAAAGAGTTTTGTAGAAGTCCTGGAGAAGGTCGTGCCTGCTGCTGACAAGGGCCTCCAGGCACTTGGCCGCAGACCTGCGGACCTTCCAGCTGATGTCGTCATCGTCGCTGTACTCGTCGTCACTCTCTGGAGAGAAGGGAAAGCAAGGTACACCACTGTGAGAAAACCAGAGCTAGAGGATCACTTGAGTCTCAGAGCTTCCCCCTCCAGCTGACCAGACAAACAGATGCCAGTAACTCATATATATCTGGGAACGTGACATTGTCCAGAGCAGCCTGACCCTACAGACCTCGTTAACAGCCACTACGACCCCAGGCTGCCCTGTGTCAGATTCTACTGTTCCAAGAACTGCCAAAGAATAAACCTTAAAGTCACCATCCTTAATGCCTGCTTCAGCTCAGGCATCAAGGCTTCTGTTTTGAAGGGAGAATGAGGTTCCCAGCAATTAGAGCCAGAAATAGGTAAATATTTGTCTTAGCAAATTCTGAATGGCACAGCACAGCAGCAACTCACTGTTACTGGCAGAACATTGAACACGTTCCCCATGAAGCCCTTCAGGATCTTACCCCGCTTAGTATGGAAGTAACCAAAATGCCCTTCTTCCAAGGAACTTGTTCTAACTTTTGCTCTTAGCTGCCACACTATGTGCAGCCATTAGAGACATTATGACACACTGTCTATAGCTAACAGGCATTAAAGGTACCCCTGCTACCTGGCCAAGGCCTGACATCCACCTCAAATCACACACCATTCAGAACACAAATGCAAGGCTTTTCTTGGAGACAGCACCAGATTGCTTTCACTGACGATTAAGAAGTTTTTAGTGGTGGTTCAAGACATCTTTAATGGTGGCACTTTGAAGTGTTCAGGACTTTAGCTTTGCTCTCTTCTACCACAAAGCAGTAAAAAGCAGCTTCCTTATACTAAAACTGTAATTGTGTGGCCACTGTCTGTAGGCTGAGTTAAATCGTCCTGAAGCTGTATGTGCTCTAAGAAACTCCTGCAGTCAGCAGGCACGGGAGGAACAGTGCTTCCTCCATCTAGCCCTCCACTAAGCTGCTTCAGAGTCCAAGTTTCAGTGTTTTCACTGTCCCCCAAGGCAGGCAGAGAACCAAGGACCTTGTAAAAATAACCCCAAACAAACACACTCAGAGTTGCTGCTGGAACTTTGCACAAACAGTTTCTGCCAGTGGTAGACTAAACCAACCCATTTAAAAGAAATTACTGTCTTCAAGCAGGTCTGAAAAGTAACATCACAGAGGGTGAGAAAGCAGGAAAGGAGACAAACATTAAACCAATGTTCTGCTGAGCACAGTCATTCTCACAAGCAGGCACCTTGCTCTTCATCCTCTCCATTTTCAGTTTCCATCATCTCTTCCTCGTCCTCATTATCGTAGTTGTAGTTTGGATCAAAGGTGATATACTTCAAACACAACCCCATCACATTAGGGATGTGAGGGTCAATTTCCTTTGGGCACCTATCACAACAAATAGAACCCTATGAGTTAATAAATTAAAAGATTAAGCTATTTCAAATATCCAAATAATATCATTAACCTCAAAAGGATCTCAAAATGCTTCAAAGACAATGTGAACATTTGTTAACGTGAGTTAAACCAGAGCTGCTCCTTCCTGCAGTGCACAAAGCAAGACCACATTCCCCTGGGGAGGGTGCAGTGATTTCTAGAAAGACAAAAACAAGAAATAAATTGCCCTCACCACCTGGTTGAATTCCCCCTTCATGGCAGAAAACCTCAGCAGCTCTGCAGGGCTCCTTTTGCAACACAAGCCGTAAACTTTTAACCAAACAAGAGGAGAGCTGCAGCTCAGCAGCATGAGCCCCACTCCTGCCTCCCACTCCCTCCACACACCAGGAGTGAGGCAGTTCCTTCTTGCTGAGGAACCCTCCAAGGACAGGGCAAACTCACCCTCCTGCAAAACTGATACAGAAACACTCTCACGTGTTTAGGTGAAATAGCTCATAACTCAAGCCCAACTCTGCACACAAAGAAGAGAGTTCCTTTGTGAGCTGCTTTTCCCAACAAGAAAGCAGGGAGGAAAGCACTCAACCCCAGATGCTGAACGTACAGCTATTGATACCAGGAGGATACTGAGGCACAGGAAGGGCACAGCTGTTCCTCAAGGGCACATACCTTCTCACAAAAGACTCAAAGGCCTGAAAGCAGTACTCTCTCAGCTCGTCATCTTCCACGTTACAGTACTGGACAATCAGGGGAATTATCTTCTCCAGATGTTCTCCTGGGAAATACACAGTAAGCAGCAGTGAAAGATCATTCCAGCCTTCACTCATCTGAGCAGCCACGAGCTCAGCCTTCCTGTGCCTGGCAGTGCACTCCTCGCCTGGACCCTGGGCAAGGAGCCAGCAGCCCACCAGACCAGCCTTGCAGGGGTTTTCAGCAGATGACTCCTGTTCCCTGTCTTCAGCCCCTTGTTGGCAATTCAGACTTAGAAAGAGCTGGGATTAGTGATCTTCTAGGCTCTGATCTCAGCTCTGGCAGACCTTTTGAACAAGTAATACAATATGTTGCCCTCCATTTCTCCTCTCATCTAAAATGGGGTGACTCCACTGATCTAATTTGCAGAGGTGTTAATTCAGGCCAGGGAAGAACTGCAAGACTTTGAGAAGAGCAGCCAGAGGGTTAACTCTGGTGTCTCCTTTCTTCCAAGTGGAGATCAGGGCCAGGTCAGGACCACAGAGAGAATCACAGAGCACAAGCCACTTCTTCTACCACTAAAATGAGCTGCTCCAAAACGCATGCATGTTTCCCAGTGTCATTTCAAGCTACTCATCCTACCTATGCGGTGTCCAGCCTGCCTACTGATGCCAGCAACACACTGAATGTACGTCCTGGTAGTAGAAGTAGACTCGTTCCTCTTCAGCTCAACAAGCAGGTGCTCTGTGAGCTCTGAGAAGACGTTTCCACTGCAGGTCAAGACAAGATGACCCAAGGCAATGATGGCCCTTTTACGTACTGCCAGCCTGGGGCTGGTCAGCTGGGGTAGAAGGCAGTTCAGGATGGAGGAATGGAAAGAGTAGAGTGTTCCCCCTAGTCTGCAATCAACAGAACACGTCAGAAGTTTAAGGTCAAAGTCTCAGAGGAAAAAAAGAGCCTCTTGCAAGCAAAAAAAACTAAAATTCCTTCAGCTATGAAGACTCCATGCTCACTGTGGGGAGAGAGGAAAAGGGTGGGCTTGGCGTTTTGGTCTGGACACTGACTTGTTCTGTAAAGAACAGGGAGAGGTTATTTGCCTCCACCACAGAGGAGTTCGGTTTTGACTGTATCCTTCTGGATGGCCTGAGGATTTCTTAAGGCTTTCCTGCATGCAGTTGCCATATGACACTGTCACTCTGACTCATGTAACAAGAGACAGCAGGGAAAAAAATACCAAAAAGCACGTCTGCTCAGATCACAGGGCTAAAATAAACTTCCCTGCTTTGCCCTCTCCCTCCCTGTGTTTGTGTGAGCTGAGCCTCTGTGGGATTCATCACCAGTGCTACTGCTACCCCTGAGCACAGAGAGGCTCAGCATGTTGTCTCACTCTGCTGTGCAATCTGCTTTGCTGAGATACTCCCCCATGGCAGCCAACCCAAATCCTTTATTTTTAAGTTCCCATCAGGGAAAATATAGAAATGAAAAGCAAACACACACATGCAGCCCATGCCATACATTGCTGCCAGAAGGAAATACTTTGGTACCTGCTCAGCATATCTGACAGGATGTCAAGAGCCTCCAGCTGCACAGATACATCCTCCTGCTTGCCAATGGCTCCTGTCAGCTGGGCTGTGATCTTTTTGCACACATTTGCTGTCATGCTGGAGCCTGCAAGAGAGAGATTTCCCCACCTTGCTAGTTAGAGAGAAGACTTTTTACTGCTAAGAACTGTCTAATCACTCCTATGTTAAAAAAAAAAGAAGTCACCACTGGGAGACATAACCAGAACATTAATCAACTAGCTTTTGTTTGAGATGGTGGGTACACACAAAGTAAACAACAAGGTATTTGCCCCTGCAGCGTGATGCACTCGCTGCTTGGAAGAAGCTTCTCTTCTTGGAGTGTCTTTTACCCCAAAATGCCCTGGCTGTGTCTCAGGCAGCTCCCAGGCTCACATGATGTGGGGAGAGGAGGTGGTTGGGAAGTTTCTGGCATGTTTTTCCACACTTTAAAGTTGAAAGTGTTCTGTTTCAACAAATCCAGGTTTTCTCAATAGGAAGAGCAGTCTTGACAGAAACTGACAGGAGGTGGTGCAGTGCTGGCACTGCTGAGGTTGCAGAGGGCAGTGGCACTGCTGACATGGAGATCAAAGGTCCTGCCAGACTGCCTGAACAGCACTACCTTGACACATACTGAATGCTTTAGGATTGCCATAAACAGCAATGGAACAGCAATGGATGTCTCCATGAACTCTGATGCAATTTCAGACTTCAGTATCCTCAAGGTGACCAGCTCAAGTTTTCACTTTTTCCTATCTTTAATCACACCAGTGTCTCAGCTTCTACTGTCTCTCCTGATTTCATCAGCTTTCCCCTAGCAGGTGAAGAAGGAATCTGTAACTTTTAGGCCCTTATCTACACGTGTTCCTCTGTTTCCCAAAGGCTGTGATTCCCTGTTGCCTCAGTCTGACAAACAGGAACAGACCCTTTACCTGTAGCAGCCGGTGGCAGCTCGGAGATGACTGTTTTCAGTCCGATGCTGGAGATATCCCGCAGCTGCTCCTTGTCTGACAACATATTTGTGCACAGCGTATCCACAATGGTTTCCACCTGGTACTCCTTCACCTTGCCAACCAGCGGGCCCAGGCTGCAGGAGGAGAAGCCACTCAGAATGAAGAGGAAGAGGGATACTGTCCACTGTCAAAAGGGATGCTCAGGCTCACTCTTCTTTACAGCCAGCTCAGCCCCAGGGCCAGTATTACCAAACCATCAGTATGGAGCACTGCCATCCCGCAGCACACGTCGTGTCCCCAGCTTTACATACCCTGCATTGTTGCCTCCGTTAACTCAGTGGATTTTAGATCAGATCTGCAGGATCAGCTACTGCAAACATGAGGTCAGTTAACATCTTACTGGAAGGAGCAGCCCAGAAATTATGAGAATTCAAAGTAAAGCAACCATGTTACATGGAGTAATGGTAAAATCTACAGGCTAGTTTTGGATAACAGCAAAATCAACTCCACCATCAAAAACTGACCTTCATGAGGAAATGCCAAATGGATTTTCACAAGCAATTAGCCACATATTGCTCACTGCCATGTGCATGAAAACCTCTACTTGAGCTAAGGCTCAGAATTCCCACAGACTGTACCCATTCCCCTGCACTTTACAAAAATGATTGCTAGAAAAACTGTTAAAAACCTGTTTCCTGCTGGTAAATTTGTATTCAAAACTGTACATAGAGTATTTGTCAGCATTTGTTTGCAACTGTTTCTTGTTGCATCCTTACAAGGTAACTAACTAAAATGTCAAGAATAAACCACATTTCAGCAAGTCACATGGCACAGCTTTCCTTCCCTAACCAGCTCCACTTAACTCTTTCAATTAATCTAATGAATTAAAAATGCATTTGTTTCCCACTCATATTCCATATTGCTTGCTAAGAAATTGCTGTTTCACAGACAGCAAATCTGGTTGCTAGAATTTTCGTGAGAAGCAAACACAGACAGGTGGAAAAATCATATTGCATAGAAAATTAAATCTTCTTGTTTTAGTGAACATCCACAGAAGAGACTTTGAGCTCGGTTTCAACCCTAACATGTCACTCCTCTACAGGCTGAGTGAGCTGGTCCATGTCTCCATGAACTCACCAGTGGCAGAGATCCATGCCCAAGCCCCTGTGGTTATACCACCCCTCCTCTCCCGTGGAATGCCCTGCCCAGATGAAGAACTGGGGCCTTAGCTCACAGATTAACGCATCTGGAAGTTACTTTTGAAGGATCTGTGCCTGAACAGAGATTTCTGACAGATGTTACATGTACTTTTCTATTTCCCTTGAGTCAGTATCACTGGAGTTTTGTTGTTTTGGGTTCTTTTTACATATTACAGAGAAAAGAGAGACTAGAGATTTTGGCTCTGAATGCTCCATAACACCAGGGCACAGCCACTGATCCCTAGGGACTACCATCAGTGCTCCGTGACCATATAGCTCCAAAGGAATGGCTACTAGTTGCCTATAGAGTACGAAGAGACAGACACACGTGCAGGGCTTTCACTACCCCCTTCTCTCCCTGACTGAAGTGTGCACACATGAGAGGTTCTGCTCCTAACAGTCAGTGATAAAAGTCCCTGACTTCAGTGGGAGCTGAACAGGACTGTCAAAACACTGGTCTTGACGATCTACAGTTTCTAAAGAGCTTGTATGAGAAGATGTGGTGCCAGCATGCATTTTCTGCCTTCTTTTTCTCTTCCTTTTGGCATAGCTCCAGTAATGCAAGTTGTGTGGAACACCTATGCACAGGCAGTGGTCTCCAACCTCTCAGCAGTTTCCTAACTCACTCCTGAATCCTAACCTGGGCTACACAGACCCACGCTTGGGCCTAGTCCAACTGCCAGTGTCCTTCAAAGCACCACATTTCTCTTTCTTAGGAGACCTTAGGCTTTCACTGGGCTGGGAATAACTGACTAGCCACTAACTGCTCTTACGGTATAAAAAGGAAGTATGATTGGTTCCATTGTTGGCATGTCATTATAACATTCTGGATGAAACGGAGGTTGCAATGAATATGGACTTACTGCTAATGCCCCCACAGATAAACAGACAAGGAAATTTGTACTCTGTTCAGTGCCCAACCATTTTGCTTGAAAAAAACAGAAAAAAATGAACCCAAAGAAGGCAGAGACAGGAATGGCACCAGAAAGAGGAAAGCAGGAAGCAAAAGAAAGGGCCAAAGGTCGAAGGTAGAGTACAAGGATAGAAGTGGCATGTGGTTAAAAAGAAGGGAATATGAATAAGATCCACAGTAGGAAAAAAACAGGGAAAAACAGAGGAACCCAAAGTTGTCAGTGAGTGTCCCACCTTGCCGGAGCCCTGCGCGTGAACTGACACATTTCTTTTCTAGAATGAACACTCCCACTTAGACATGCTGGGGGAAAGAGACAGGAAAGAACACATCAGCAGTAGGATCACTTCACCAGATCATTCAGTAATAAATGAACCTCCTGCCTTTTTATTTGGCCTTAAAAGAATCCTGCAACAGTCAAAGGTGGAACAACAGCACAGGCTACACTTGGAGGCAAGGCAGAGAAAAAGCCCAAGTCATTACAAACACTAATGAAAATGACCTTGAAGAGTGGGATTCAAACCTGAAATTCAAATGCCACTTCTGCAGGGCTCCATGCACTTAGCACCATCTCTACCAAAGACAAGGGCCTCTGGGAAATCCATTGCTGGATTTCAAGGTACGAGGAAGGAGAGGAATTTGATGACCCAAGCTTTAAACTGAGCTTCTCTCTAAAGAAATACAATCTTAGGCACGCTACTTTCAACGTGGTAAGGTTCATGATGTAAACACTGAACTACTTCCAATATCATCCCCCTGCTTCCACAGAGGTATCTGTATGCTCACTCACTCTGAGTAGCAGCAGAGAAAGAAACTGCTGTGCCCAGTATGAGCAGGAAAGCCCTTGCCAAGGGAGGTTCAGGCAGGTGCCAAAGCTGCAGGGCCAGGCTCCACTCTAACGCCCTCTCTGCAGCCCATGACAGCTTTATCACTGCAGTTACTGTGCAGGCCCTTACCACTTGACAGCGAGGTTCTGTACTTCTCCATTTTTGTCCTCCAGCAATTTCAAAAGCATTTTCACAACTTTTTTCTCACTGTCCTCATCTAGTTTTATTGAGTCTTTCTGCAGTTCCATCATCAGGTCGTTGGTGGCCATAAACCTGAAAGAGCACAGAGCAGAAGTGTGTTGGCTGGTGCAAACACATTTACTTTGTATGACTTTGGACAACAAAACTCAACAACTAGCACGTGTATGAAAACACACTTTCAAAGAGCAACTTGCAACCATTTACGCTCTTCTGAAAAATAAGGTACAAGGAATTATAACTGTCATACCAGGGGAAAGCTCAGAGGCAGCAAAGGCACTGGTGAAAATGACAAAATGTATGTTCTCTGCTTAAAATACACATCAGGGATGGGGTAAACTGAAACTCCAACATTGGAACACAGCCTGTGTATATTTTCTCAGAGACTTAACTCAAGATGGTTAACCATGCTACAAAAAAATCACGGTGGTTTGTTTTCACCCTTTCAGCCAGCCCACGGTGTAAGCACCCACCTGGCTATGTGCTCTCTGGCTTATTTAGCACAGATATTATGATCCCACACATGGAGAAGGCCTAACAAGCTCAGACATGAAAAACAGTCACGACTCTATGTAAATGATAGCTTAGAAGTTCCCTAGGCTATATTTACACTGCTATGAGCAAAACCAAACAAGTATTTATTATTCCAGCTTAGAAGGAAAAACAAACTCTCAGCTGACTGTTAGTCAGTATCATTTTCTAAGAGGGACAGTGGATATTGAGAAGTTCTGGCAAGTATCTCTTTTCCTGGAAATGTAAAAGGTGCTAAGAGTCTGAGGTTCTGAGAAACCTACATGTGGCTATTGTTTATTAGCTGCTTCCTAATGTTAGCCTCAGCACAGGGGCGCGTGTCTAAATTAAACCCCAGAGAAGCCCTTCCCTCCATTTTAAATTAGGCTCTGACATAATTCATTCAGCATGTAACTGCCCTCCTGAACCAGGGGAACATTTGTGTCTTTGATCCGCGAGCCCTTTCTTGAGTAGCAGCTGGGTGCACCTGGAACAAGGGACTGCTGTGGTGGTAGCCTGAAATCCAAAATGAGCAAAACAGAGGGATTCTGACCTCTGACACTAACAGCATGCAACCAGGTTTTGATTCTGCAGGAGCTAGTGAGCTGTACTTGCAGCTCCGTGTCTGCACAGAACAAACATGACCAATTATGGCTATGGGCTGAGCAGAGCCCTCACAGCGACACATCCAGCTTTTGACTCACTAACCGTTGCCGTCCTGCCCTGACACTGGCACAGGGATCCCCTTCTGAGAGAGAGGCACGTGAGATCTGGTCTTTAACAGGCTGTGGAACTGAACAGGCAACGGGCTCATATTTGACTGTGTGCTGTGAATAAACAGCCCTGGGATATCTCTATAATATGACACATGCCCTGTCTTAAGCGCATCTTGTTTGGATCATTAACTGTAAATTCTTTGAGCAAACGATTTGTGCAGCTGCTCCATCACTGACCTCTTTAAAAAGCACACCAGAAAAAACATCAGCAGCCTCTGCAAAAAACCAACCTGCTTTTATGATATTACCAACCTCTCTCTTCTAAAAGACCTCAAAACTTCTGGCACAAATGTTACCTTCCAGGCTGGTCCTGAGAAAACAACAAGCTCACGGCTGAAATCTTTCCTATCTGTTATTTTAATAATTTCTCACAGAATGCCTTATGTATCAAGCCAGCAGCCCCCACCATGAAAAGATTTTTTTTTCCTGCTGACATAAAGAGAATATAAGAACCTTTGTCCTGTTAGGAAAGAATGCTTTCCCCCTGCACGCTGAGCACTGCCAGTATCTGCAGCATCCAGCACCTGGGTGACAGGTGACACCCAGCTGCTCAGACTAGTGTCCTCTCAGCCCTTCTAATGCCATGACCATCTCACTTTCTATTGGAAAAACAAAGTATTTCAGCCTTTTTTTTTCCCCCTACAATGTTCTTCATTTACAAAACAATTCAGGCTTTCAAGCCTATCTGTCAAGACTTTCATGTTCATTCCCAAACTCAGCAAGGCAGCCAAACGTCGCTGGTTTCTGTACATCCCTCCTCGGCCAGAAGAAGTCAGCTGGCTTTACTTAGTGTAGAGAAACCGGATTAACGTCTCCGGTACAGAAACATCCTGCATGCCTGCAGCTGGGGCCGGGGGCACCGCGCCTGCTCCTAACACTGAGTGCCCCCCGTGCCAAGCGACACACACACCTCCCCACCCCCCGTACGAAGGGACCCCTTCCCCAGGCCCCCACGGTGCCGTCCCGGGTGGCCGCCGCCCGTGCCGTGCCGTGCCGTGCCGAGCATGCCGTGCCGTGCCATGCCGTGCCGTGCCGAGCCATGCCGTGCCGTGCCGAGCATGCCATGCCATGCCGTGCCGAGCATGCCGTGCCGTGCCGTGCCGTGCCGTGCCGGGCATGCCGTGCCGTGCCGTGCCGTGCCGAGCCATGCCGTGCCGTGCCGAGCCGTGCCGTGCCGGGAGGGCGGGCCCGCACCTGAAGTCCTTGTCCGTGGAGGTCATCTTCTCCAGCAGGCTGGAGATGTGGTACGAGACGCTGGCCATGGCGGCGGCGATAGCGGCGGCCGCAGAGCTCGGGGTCGCGCCGCCGCTCGCTCCCCTCGAGCCGAGCCGAGCCGAGCCCAGCCCGTGCCGGCCGCCCCGCCCCGAGCCCTCCTTGCGGCGCCGCCTCCCGCCGGGGCCCGGAGTGCGGCCGGAACGTTGTGGCGCGGGCGAGCGGCGCGGCGGGGCCGTTCGTGCGTGGGACCGCCCGTGCCACGTCTGAGCAGCGCGGGCGGAGGCCAGCGGGAGCGGGGCGGGCGGCTCGGCTCGGCTCGGCTCGGCTCGGCTCGGCTCGGCTCGGCTCACTCAGCGCCGGGAGCCGCCGCCATGGTGAGCGCGGCGCGGGGATGGNCGGCCCGGCCCGGCCCGGCCCGGCCCGGCGCGCTGCGCCGTGTGCGAGCGGCAGCCACCCGCCCGCGGCCCGGCGCTGATGTGCGGGTATTGTTTCTCCTTCTCCCCCGGCAGGTGTCGGTCATTAACACCGTGGACACCTCTCACGAGGACATGATCGTAAGTGTGCTGGGGGCTGCTCGTGAGCAAAAGCACCGCTTTAATCGTTAATTTTCACGCCCTGTTTCTGCTCGTTTCTGTGAACCCGCGTGTACACATGTGCTAAATGCTGCAGAGCTTCGGCAGGTGACTCTGACTTTGACACGTGCGGCTCTTTACAGGAATAAATGTATAAGTAAGGGTGGGAGAAAACATTTCAAAGGCGTTCGTGGAAGCAAGGAGCCCAGCTAGGCAGTGAAGCATCGGGCAGATGATATGTCAGCATTCTTACACCCATTTTACATGTGAAGGACCAAACCCATGTAACTGCTCAAGGCTTTGTAGGCATCTGTGCCCGTTTCCTGGCGTTTCCTGAGCATTGGGCACTACTGCCCTGAATTCCTGAGGCTGCTTCTGTGTAATGTTTGTATAGTGAGTGAGAACAGCAACTGAGGACATAAAGGGCTTCAGTGGTTTATCTCAATTGTTTAAAACCAATATTTTTACCTGGGGCTCTTGTTAACAGCTGCGTTTCAAATGTAGTGAGCTGTTAGGAGAGCAGCGCTCGCCCTGCTGACAGAGCTGTCCGCTTGCCTTGCAGCACGATGCCCAGATGGATTACTATGGCACGCGGCTGGCCACCTGCTCTTCAGACAGATCCGTGAAGATCTTTGACGTCCGGAATGGAGGGCAGATCCTCATCGCAGACCTGAGGGGGTAAAGCGTCAGAAACGGGAGATGATGATCTTTGGGAATGTTCAGTATTTGCTCACATAGAATGCACGTGGGTAAATTCCCCCCAAGGTGACAGTAGCTCTGTGTGGTGATGCAGAGCTGGGGAGGGGACAGGGAGCGGGTTAGAGGTAACACCAGGACTATTTCATTGGTTGAGTACTTGACACTTCTGATGGGAAAGAATGACACTCACAATCTTAACTGCTAATACAAAGATAGATGTTTGGAATTGTTTGTAGTGGCAGTGGCTTTGTGGGACAGCCTGGTGTGCTGTGCTTGGCATCACTCATTCTTCATCTCACTGCATCAGTCGCTTCCAAAGCACCAGTGTACAGTGCTGATGGCTGAGGAACAGCCACAGCCGGGGCAGGCTTCTCTCAGTTTTCCAAGTAGCATTGTTTCTTGCAGGCATGAGGGTCCTGTGTGGCAGGTGGCCTGGGCTCATCCCATGTACGGGAACATCTTGGCTTCCTGTTCCTACGACAGGAAGGTGATCGTCTGGAAGGAAGAAAATGGCACTTGGGAAAAGACATATGAGTACACAGGGCATGATTCTTCAGGTATGTGGGTCTGGAGCTGGGCAGCAAGACTGGGGATATGGGAGCATGCAGGAATAAACCCCTCAGTGCTACGGAAGAAAGCCTCAGTCAATCAGACAGGGATAAATTAGTGGGGAGTCAATAAATCTGTTCACCATAAACAGAATGTTTGTGTAAGGTCATGTTGCTGGATAACCTCCTCTCCTGGTTCACATAGTATTTTGTAGTTTTACAAACAAATCAGCTTTCAAATAAACAAGATGGCAGGGTCCTGAATTGACACCAAACTGGGAGCACTGGCTGNAGGTTCTGCTCCCCCTCTGCTCTGCCCTAGTGAGGCCTCATCTGGAGTCCTGTGTCCAGTTCTGGGCTCCTCAGCTCAAGAGGGACAGAGAACTGCTGGAGAGAGGCCAGTGCAGGGACACCAAGATGATCAGGGGAATGGAACATCTTTCATACGAGGAAAGGCTGCGGGAACTGTGGCTGTTTAGTCTGGAGGAGACTGATGGGAGATCTCATTAACATTTACAAATATCTAAAGGGTGGATGTCAAGAGGTTGAGGCAGCATTTTTTTCTATAGTAGCTAGCAACAACCCCTCTTATTCCATGATTCTGTGAATTCCTGAGGGAAGTGCTGTATGTACCCAGTACAGGAAGAAAGGAAAAGGTGGATTTTAGCATGCTGGGTTTTGTTTTACAACAGAAACTCTTTTGTTCCGAATATTGCTCCTCCTACATACAGATCTGAGAAGGCTCCAGCTTTGTTGTGTTACCAATCCAGACTTTAAACACTGTGCTGGCCATCCAGCTGCTGTTCCCGAGTCAGCAATGGGAATAGTCAAGAGTTTTTAATCTGTCATTAATGAGAGTTCTGTCTTGGTGCTCTCATTCTAAAAGAGTGCCAGAAAAAACGGCAATTCTGTGTCATTTAGTAATCAATGTTAATTAAGGGTCTCTCAGCAAGGCTCGCTATTCTTAGCTTGCAAAGCTGCTCCCTGTTAGTGACTGTCCCACTAATACTAGTCAGGGAATTGATTAGTCAGTTTTAGGAAGTCACTGTGTTGTGATCCAGTCTGTCTCACCCTTCACAGTGAATTCTGTCTGCTGGGCACCACATGACTATGGATTGATCCTGGCCTGTGGGAGCTCGGATGGGGCCATTTCCTTACTGAGCTACACGGGTGATGGGCAATGGGAAGTCAAAAAACTCAGCAACGCACACACGGTGAGTCTGTTCCTTGTGTACTTGTTTCCTGCTTCATTGTAGTGACTACCAAGGCATGAGAATGTCACAATACACTACTGGTAATACCTGTTTCTCAGGCATTATTGTTAAGCACGGTGCTGGAAGTGATCTGGTAGGAAATAGTGTTGGTGCTAAGAACACCTGTATAAACTGAAGCTGGAAAAACTGCAAGACCCGTGCTTTTCCCAAAATAGTGGTGACTTTTGCTTAAGCTGAACTTCATAAGCTAATGGCAGTGGCTCTCAGTAAAAGGCATTTGTCTTCACAACACCTGCTGCCTCTGCATTCCTAAACCTTAGCAACTGTGCTTATCTTGTGTCTTTTCAGTTTCTATCTCTGCCCCTACTGTTTACATATCCAAGATGATATTTGCTCATTAAACAGTTACTTAGCTACCTAAGGCTTTCTATGAAGTGCCCTGGTGAGACTGGACTGTGTCTGGATTTCTTATTCATTTGCTATCCATCCAGCATTGTTCAGGACTCCTGTTTTCCTAAGATGGGCTTATTCCCCCTCAATGGAGGATGCTCGGTGTCCTTTGTACCCTCTTAAGCAACTTCTAATAATGATGCCTTTTCATTAAATAGATTGGATGTAATGCAGTTAGCTGGGCTCCTGCTGTGGTACCAGGAAGCCTTATAGAACCACCATCTGGTCAGAAACCAAACTACATCAAAAGATTTGCATCTGGTGGCTGTGACAACCTTGTCAAGATCTGGAAGTAAGTGCTCTATTGCCAGACTTAACTTACAAAACCTGATACCCTTTATAGTCTTTTAATTTCCCTGTTAGTATCCCGAGTGATGTTGTTGGCATCTCTATACTCTCATCTTTGAATTGCTGTTTGAGAAGAGCTTTAAATATGGAAACAACATGGTGATGGACAATTTCTGTCATGTTATAGCAATTTGTGTCAGCCCTGCTTCCTTTTATCTTGGAAAGTAACTTTCTAGCTGCCTTTGTTTCACCACTGTCACTTGGACAACAGCACATTTTTGTACAGTAATTGAAGATCAAATACTTTTTCTCCTATGCTGCTTCCTGTCCCTTGGAAGTGATCTTGTCAGTTTAAGCCATAGAGCTTTTTGGAGAAGAGCAGGGATTGTATGGTCTGGAAAATCCATGAGTCTGAAAAGGTACAAAAGCAAAGCTTTCCAGAGGAGATGAGAAATAGATCTGGCTGCTGCCTCCATCCTCCTGACTGTGTAAACGTGTTTTCAGAGAAGAAGATGGTCAGTGGAAAGAAGAGCAGAAGTTGGAGGCACATAGTGACTGGGTTCGAGACGTGGCCTGGGCTCCATCCATAGGCTTGCCAACAAGTACCATTGCTAGCTGCTCACAGGTGAGGCTTCTATTGGAGTGACAGAGGCAGCTCTCAATGCACTCGTGTCCATTTAAGGGAGAAAGGGGAAGGACGTAAAGGAAGCAAACACATTTGGCTTCAAGTGAGAGCTGTGAGTTGGAAGCGTGGCCGTACCGACAGTGAGTGTTGGCTTTCTGTATTGTTACCAGTGGTCTGACTAACTTGGCCTGTTTGCTTTTGTAGGATGGCAGAGTGTTTATTTGGACATGTGATGATGCCTCTGGAAATTCATGGTCACCAAAGCTGCTGCATAAGTTTAATGATGTTGTCTGGCATGTGAGTTGGTCCATTACTGCAAATATTCTCGCAGTGTCTGGAGGAGACAATAAAGTGAGTACTGCTGCCTTGGCCCAGTCCTGCATGCCATACTGTCAGAAGAGCTGAGCTGAGACACACTAGTGTCACTTGTTTGAAGACAAGACTGTTGTAGATTCTCTTTTGTTGCAATGGTGTGGTTTTATTTTTCTTTTGACTCTTCAAGAGGGAAGATCCTAACCTTTGGCACACTACTTGCAGCACATTTTTAGTCCTTATGGGAGACAGAAATGTAGGCTTAACTTCCTTTTGGAAAGTACTAACAGCAGAATTCACATGCTGTCCCGTTACTGCTGGGTGGTTATTCAGGATACAGCAACAACTAACTTGATACTTAGAACAGTGCCATAACCATAGACTGTCACCAAACTAGAGCCTTGAGGGTTGTGAGGAAGTGGGAAACTGTGAATGTGTGAAGGCTGAAACTTCTGCCTGGTTTATTTTTGAGGTCACGCTCTGGAAGGAATCGGTAGATGGCCTGTGGGCTTGTATCAGCGATGTCAACAAGGGCCAAGGAGGGGTGTCTGCTGTGACAGAGGGGCAGCAGAACGAGCAGTGACACACAAGTGGATGTTCCAGCTGCAACACCTGGTCACTGTGCCTGATGGGCAATGTTTCTTCAACCAGACAAGAACTGATCTTATCTAAACTGGAGCTGAACATGGGAAACAAATACCTAATTTTATGAGCGCTCTCTTAACTATTACTGGGAGGCTACAATCTGTTGATAATCAGCCTTAATTGACATTACCTTAAATTTAAGGGCAAGAGCATAGCAAAGTACTGTGCTTTATACTACTCCTTGATGCTGCAGAAGTTGTACATGAGTTTTCTGGTTTAGGGATCACATTTAATTCAAGATGCCATGGTCAGACCTCGGGCACCGGAGCAGGCAAAGGAAGAGTCCATCAGAGTGGTGAGATGTGAATGCCTTTGTGCAAGGAGACGAGTCCTTTCAAAGGCCAGAGCTTAGTTGCAAGTGAAGGGAATGACAGCTGGAGTTCCCAGCTCGCTCACTAGCCCTTCTGGTAGTAGGGACATGGTACTTAGATACCCATGAAAAGAATGTGCTTGGATAGGTGCAAGTCTCTGTGCTTTCCTGAAGATGAAAAGGAGTAGTGGAATGCATATGTCTTTGCTTTACAATACTCTTAAACTTGGTTATTTGACCAACATCAATAAATCAAACTACAATTTGAAGACTTTTTTTTTAGCCTCATGTCTGTACTGTACCTCAGGTTTTTGTGTTGAAATACCAACGGAATAAAGTTGTATTGGTTAAAGCCTGCTGTGTGGTGGTGGTAAACTGTCATTTTACAGGCCTTGTCAAGGCTGTCTACAGTCTGCCCTCAGTCAAGCCACAATCATGTCCTCCTATCCCTGCTATTAACTTTACAAGAGATGAGAAATATTGGTCCACTTGAGGCCAACATCATTTGTAGGGTAAGAGCAAACCAAATTTTGCCTTCAGTTAAACTTATGAGCTGTTGCACTTCAGCAATGGTTTAGGTTTGAAAAAATACAGTATGCCTCCAGCTAAAACTGAAGTACTCTTTCCCTCTTACAAGATGGAAAGCACTTAAGTAAAAGGTTGTATTTTCCCTTTATTCACTGGAATAACACAAGTGAAAAATTCACTCCCTCGTTCTGTCAAGCAGTGAATCTCAGGCAGGCACTTTTGGCGTAATCAAGATAAACCCCTTTTTCCAGAAAAACAAACTTTGCTTTACAATTGTCGCCTGTACGAACCAAATAAGATCCTCATTACTGTCACAGAAGCTACACGACTCTTTCTGTATGCTGACAGAAATCTGCAACATTCCTGTTCTATTTAAATGCACTGTAACCTTACTGCCTCCAAAATTAATAATTTCATCTAGAAATTACTATGGCACTCAAACAGTCCCATTTCAGATCATACAGCAAAGCATTATTTACTTCCAAGCTGTTTTCCTTTACCATCACTGTCTTGTGATGACAGAAACAAGTTTCCAGATAAGAAATGAAGTTCTAGCACCTGATCTGCATTGTGAAGTTGACGAAGCTTCTGGCATGTCACCTACTAACACACTGGTAACTAAGCTGTCTGTAATGGCAAGTGTGGTAACTTGAAACTTAGAAAACAAGCAAATCCCACTGTTTTGTACATCAGCCTATGTAAATTTGTATCCTGCACTTGCATTCTCCTTACTGCTTGGGGTGCTGACAGGCCCTGATAAAGCAGAACATGCTGATCCAAAGACCAAGCTCTCGGAAGCTGCAGGGCATATATCTCTGTCATTGGGAATCCAAAAACATTTTGATTCTTGGGCCAGCCCAGCCCAGTGTGCTATGAATATGCAAGAAGCTTTTGTTTCCTTACTCCTTCTGGTAAGATCCAGAAGCTTTCTCTGTTTTATTGAATGTTTATATTAACAATCCCTCAGAAAGAGGAAATCCCTTTAACCATATTTGCAGAAGAAAACAATATGGAACTGCATCCCTAAATAAAACTAGTTTTCCAACTTCACAAATCTGATAAATACACAGTTTTATCTGTCCAGAGCACAGTTAAGATGTTTATAAATGGCTCTACGTTACATTTTCTTCTCCAGCAGATGTGATGTAACTAAATTCCTCCTTCCCATCTTTGCACATCTCATGCCTTCCTCAATACCACTGCAGCCCCACCATTGTGGTGGGGCTGCAGTGCAAAACAGATCCTACAAATCAGCCATGTCATTCAAGTTAAAGTAGAAAACAAGAAACAGAAGTGGCAAAAGTTGTCATCTTTTGTCAGATATTTCTCCTTTTCTACTGCTATTTCTCTAGAGTATAAATAATTTTTAAAAGAGTCAGTTTTCCTTCATGGATTTTTGTAGGCTGGCAGGCATTGCTCCTCGTCCTCACTGGAGATTGGAACATTTGTCCATGTTTCATTTTTAGACTAATAGTAGCAAAGTTTCCTAAATACCTTGCTCAGTCTCATTCTTCCAACAAAAGACAATCTGATAAAACAGAACCCAAGAGAGAATACAGAAGGAACACACTCAATGGCAAAAGTGAGAAATGCGGTTACCACCACAGTCAGGAACACAGCTCTGCTTCTCCACATCTGCTACATCACCTCACGTAATAAAAAGAGTTTTCCTTTTAGGAAAAAAAGTAGTTGTATCATGGAACGATGTTAATGCCACAGGAAAAAAAGCAAACTCCCACTTTGTTCCCTACACATCGAAACTGTGTGTCACAATAAGCACAGCAACGGACCTATGCACTGTTTTCACCTTTTTTGTTGATTCTGTTGTCTTTCAAGCAGTCCAAGTTTCCAAGGAATTTAAATACCTCCATGAATGGATTTCCACGACCATTGTGTCACAAAACAAACACTCCAGTCCATATATAAAGTGCTTCAGAAAGCAACTGTTAGGTGATGCCACAAAACTAACCAGGTAAAGTTGCAGAGCGTTTCTAGCTTTTGCTGGTTTCCTTCTGCAATTCTCTCTACTCACTCATCTCTCATAGTAGCCATATCATAGTTACAGAAGAAAACACAGTAAGCAATAGTCTTTTTTGGATGGAATAATTTTATCTTTAGCATATAAAAACTACGATTGCTTTCTTCATGCATCTTTAGAAATAATTTCAGTATGTTAAAGTCGGGAGTAATGTTTTCAATGGATCTGGATCCACTTAAACACAGAGGCTGTAAAATACATTTAATTTTTCAGCCTAGGTTTTCAGGTTTAACACCCTGCCTCAGGAAGATAATCATGTTCCTCAGAACTCTTCTGCTGGGAATTCTTCTTTTCAGCATCCTCTGGACAGAAACTACTCTGGCTGGCTCCAGTTTCTTAAGCCCAGAATACAAAAAACTACAGGTAAAAAAACCAAACCAAAACAGGTAAAAATGCTTTCTCGGTATTATCCTCATTGGTAAGTTCTCAAAACCAGTACTCTTTACAGCATTAGAGAAGTGTTTAGAAGACACAGTTTCTGGAAGATGAAGGAGTTAATCTAAAGAACAAATCATTAGCACTGTATTTATGCCATGAGAGATGTCATACCTGGCTGATCTCATTCACTAAGGATTAACAATCAGAAGAGAACAATTAATTTCAGTAATTTGTTGGTACCTTCTTTGGAAGTTAACTACAAAATGTGTGTTCTTTAATGAACCCTTAAACCAACTACCTATTAAAGTGAATGCAGCAATGGTAGTACAACTATTGTAGACCAGTATGTCCTGTGTACATAAGTGTATGATACCCTCAGATGATTCGCTGCATCTGTGTTAATTACAAGTCTAATTTCCCCACTACAGACTAGTTCAATTAAGGGAAGAATACGGATATGATATTTTGCTTACTTTCTAGAGTCCAAAAAGACCCACAGCACCATTACATCGTCGTGGCACGGAAAGCTTTAGAGATACAGAAGAAGCAGGAGCAAAGGACGACAGAAACAATATGGAAATTAAGGTTTGTATTCATTCTTCTTGCTCACATACAAGTTTCAGAGTGGGGCTGGGTAAGACAATTTCTGTCATAGGAGCTAGTACAAATGAAAACTACAATCATATTTAACTCGAAACACAATTAGTAAAGGGCAGGAAATGTTTTGATATTAGCTGCAGTAGTTCAGATCCCAGTCACCTCTTTAGAGTTTTCTTTCCTCTGGTTTATTGTGCAGTTTGGTCTGCAGTAACTGAACAGCCCGTTTTTCAGGTTTTAATGACATGTCTCAGCACTAATAAGTGAATAGACAGAATAACTTTTTATACCTCTTGCTTATCATCATTCCCAAGAATAAAATGCACTTACACTGTCCTTCCTCAGAACTTGTACGTTAAACTCTGTCTTTTAATGTTTTTATAGTTTAATGTTCCCTTTGAAATCGGTGTCAAGATAACAGAAGAAGAGTATCAAGAGTATGGACAAGCACTGGAGAAGATGCTTGGGAACATGCTTGAAGAGAATGCTGAAGGTACCGACAACAAAGTCATAAAAGCCAAGCTTTTTATAAAAGAGAAACAACAACAACAAAGCCGTAACCATTAAACAAAACCCCCAACACCACAAATTAAACTATTCTCGTTATCTAATTTGTCATGCGAGACAACCAGAGCAGCATTTCAGAGGTGATAGCTACTAAGCTATCACTATGAGAACCACCGAAGCATCTGATGTTCAGAAACTGCCACTTGAAGAATCACATTAAAGCACACGAGGCATTACCAATCTTTTTTTCACAGCTTCACTATTGTCATGGTGAAATGTACTTAAAACATTATAAACAGAGAATGCCAGTGGCATCACTGATAACTGAGGTTCTAATGACCAGCTCTCACCACAATATGTCTGGTTTTTACCTTTATAGCCAGATTTAGTTTATTTGCACTCACCCATGTTAAGCTGATTATTATTAATCATCTGGTTTAATGTTGATGTTAGTCTTAATATCTGTGTTACACATTCTAACTGCAATCACTTCACGCTTCTGCTTTCTCCCTGTTTTTCAGGGTCCTAAGGTTTCTCTCAAGCTACTTTCTCAGTTTCCCTCTAAATTCTTTCTGAGGGCTACTTCTATGGCCATTACATGAATGAGACAGTCTAATGCCTATGTGCCCTTATAGAATGGAACTATGTGAAAGCCACCTTACCTTCTGCCTTCAGCTGAGCACTTGCAGAACTTTACGATTATCAAAACAGGATTTTCAGAAAAATACTAAGACTATCAAAATAATTTTTCTCTCTTGCCTTTGTAGAAAACCAGGTGAAAAACTGAGGAAAAATGAAGGACAAGGACAGCACTACACGGCCTGATGTGTTTTAAATTATACTTTAAAATTAAATTGTTGCTGATTTCACGTCTAAAGAAGAGAGAAGTATGTGAACCTGAACAGTCTGCCCTGATAGACTTTGAAAGGTGTTATCTACCAAGGAAGAGCTGGAGCTAAAAATAATAAACAACAAGGTTAATCACTGGCTGACATGTAGGCTTATTTCCTTATTTTATCTCTTTTCGTTTGTAAATATAGTGACTTTCTAAACGATGTGTCTGAAGGCTGCATGAATCCTTTCGAAAACTGGTGGAAGCCTCTTATACTTCTATACACATCTGGAATAGAGAATAAAGCTTATGCTGAAACTGCAACTACTTGTGGACTTGTTCTTTGAATAGCTCAGACTAGATATTTAATGGAACAAACTACACAAGCCAGATGGACGAGGACTCAACTCTCAGTTTCCAAATTACCTTAATTGTCAAGGGATTTGTGAATATTAAAAAAAAAAATCTAATACTTAGGTTAAACAAAACAGACAAAAACCAAAAAGAGTCTTCCATTTCCCTTGCTTGGACTCAGAACCACAGAGCTACAAGGTAATTAATTTCTCCTGTCTTTGGATGCATAAGCCAGCATGCTCTCATGCAGTGCCTGCTCTGCTCTGTGCCTCAGCCCATACAGACAACTGATAATCCATGAGTGTTTTCTACAATTTCCTTCTGAAGACATGCTATGAAGTACACTAACAGGCCAACGTGATAAACATAAATACAACTGCAAATTTTATTAGACATGTTCTCTTTTTCTGTCACAGAATTAATCACTTAAATGAAGCAATCCCTTTGGAGCCACTAGTACCACCCTGTGCTACACTCCACCAGAAGTAAATGAGAATTAGAAGGGAAGGGGAAAGTGCATTAAAAAGGAGTAAAGAATTCCTAGGAGACTTGCTCAGCATAAGGAAGTGGACCTGTGCTTTTTGAACCCTGCAGAAGTGTTATGGGAGCAAAGAGTCATGTTTATTATGCTGAACTGCAATTGTGACTTCCACAACAGATATATTGCTTGTTCTATGTTTATACTTAATGTTTTCCAAGCATGTTCCATAAAATCAGTCAGCCAATAAGCTATTCAAGAAAACTGTCAGACAAAGATACTGCACAAATGCTTTCTTGAAACAAGCAGCACTGTAGTTGGGATCGCTGTTTCTAAAATTCTGACAGAACTGTGCAGGATACAGGCTGCTCACTGAGAGGATATGGCTAAGCTAGTTTGCCAAACAAAAATTCAAGCACAATTGCTGTGTTGCTCATCCAGCTTATTGAGCAGGGCATTCTAAGATTCTCTTAACAACAGCAAAAAAACAAAAGGCAACACAAAAACCCCAAGCAATGTTTCCTGGTGATTTAGTGAGAAACTTGGATGTGTAAATGGGTGGTTTTGTCCTTTGCAATTATGACACCAACCTCTAGAGGGTAGTGTAACCTAGTACTGAATAACGATCAGGACAAAACAGGGCTCTTTGTAGTCTGCTTAGCAGAAAGTGATGCTCCCTATTTTCTTCCAAATGTTTGGCTCAGAGGGACTACTTTCTACAGCCTCTCTTGCTTTGGATGCAGAAGAATCGGTATGCAACCTGCTCTGGGTATTCACTACAACTAGTTGCCCTAATCTATACGCTGCATACAATGAATGCCAAACGTGACCTAACCAAGGCACAGGGAACTATTTAAAAACAGATAACCTAAAAAGCCCAAGTATGGTTTTCCTCTCTGCCAGCCCAGATTCAGTTTCTGTCCACTTGGTAATAATGTACCGAACTCACTCTCATCCTCAGATTTCAGCAACCGACAGGAATGGATTCTAGCAAGGTTGAAAAGCAAAAGAGTCTTCAAACAACACTCCTTTATGTGCTTGGTAACAGTGTGACAAAGGACTCTTCTGTGTGCCATCCATGAAGCCACACAAACATTTGACTATGTCCTCAAATATTATTTGGTTGGGAGGCAGTGGGGAGGGGGCAAGGGAAGTATGTGCTTCTGTGCTGGTGACAAGTCATTTGCCCAGCCTTCCCTAAGCAGGAACTGTTTTGGAATCATTCACCGCTCTCCAGTGTTACTGAAGTGCCGCAACTGAGACTTTTTTTTTCATGCTGCAGCTGAATATGCCCATTTCTTTGTGGTTTGCTCTTACTAGTAATTTGAGATAGCAAATGAAAGATATATTTTTTTTAAAAAAAAAGAAATCCCATTAGGAAAAGGCAAATGCAGCCATTATGGGATTCACCTTCAGCTATAATGCATCTCCTTGAACTGAAGAGGAGGCAGTAGCACCTTCGTTTTCAAAAACTCTTAAGTAAATGTTGTCTTTTTCCACTAATTTGAGATGATTATTCGCCTGAGAAAGTGAAATTAGGTGTCTAATTAAGCTATAATCAACCCAGTTCGTATATATAAAAGTATAGTACAAATCACATGAAAGAAAACAATCAATTTTGAGTTCCTCAAAATAAGCAGCTAGTATTTTGTAATGACTTCAAGTGTTTCATTCTTTCTAGATTAAGGAAGTGGAAAACATCCAGTCACTTCAACTGTAGTAGTTTCCACCGACTAAAGAATGATCTAATGCTTCGCCTTTCTTTGTTTCTTTCTTTCTGTAACAGTACATCAGTTGCCTGGGCTTTAGAAAACTAGGAAATTCCTGAAGTGACAAATACAGTAAAACCACTTAATCCTCTTTATTTTAATTTTTTCAAAAAGATTCTAGATATCAAGATCCCCAAAAACATTTCAACACATCCCTTCAACAAAGACACACTCACCAGTATTCTTTTCTTTTCTTTTGGTTCATCCACAAGTGCAGACCTGGAGAGGCTTCTACAGGAACTGCATTTCAGCAAGGCACAGGTGTCTTTCAGAGTCACTCACAGCAGCAGCCAGGAAGCCATGGGCCCATTCAGCCGCTTGTGTTTTCTCCATATATCAACACAGTCCTTTGTCAAGTTTTGCAATGACACGGGTGTTTCTTGAAGTGCAGCCAGGCTTAGGAGACTTCCATATCGTGGGCTATCTGCCTGAACTTTGCCTGGTGGAGACACCTCCTTTCTCCCTGTTACCCACATTGAGTTTCCAAACGCTCTCAGGAGTGTGTCTTCAGGTATAACATGTCACTGCTCATCACTACATCTTCCTTTTCTTCTTCCTGCCATCTCCAGCCTGCTGTTTTCTCAAGTTATACTTATTTTCCGTTCTTTGTCTGATATTTATCTCATCACACTCAGGTTTATTTTCAAGCTAGAAAATAAATCCATAAGTCCATCTGTTAGCAACATGTTTAAGCAGCTTTGAACAATTAAACAGATAGTAGGTGAGTCAGAGGAGGGAACAACCTAAAATACAAGAACTTTCCCCCCTCCCAAGAAAGGGGAAAGTGCTATAAAACTCTACAGCTAGCCAGTTCATGAACTGGAAACAGAGTAGGCTAATTCCCTACAGTTTTGCTCTTTTCACATTTATGCTTACAATAAAATACATCAGTATTTGTCTACCTGAAAGGATGTATTAAATGACCATCAGACATCACAGGATACTAAATGAGGTTAAGACAACATTATTGAATTTTACAGATAAAATAACATAATTGAGCTTGGACAACACAAAACACAAACTCAATGGATGTTGTTTTCATAGCCCCTCATGAGTTGAGGCAAATATCTGTCTTTTAGAAAGCCTGAGGGTCTATAAAAAGCAACCAACTACAAACAGTAAAGCAAAAAAATAAAGCAGCTCTGGTGCAACAGTGGTTTTTTTGCATCAGCTTTGTAACGAAAGTGAAGTACATTCTCCATCTACTCTTGCAGTTTGTTACAAGAACAGGAAGCCAAGACTTTAACAAAGAAACATCCTAACTAAAAATAGGAGTGACAGGAAGAGCTCCAGAGGCCTTTAAAGCAAATGAAGTTACTAGATTGCCCTCTAAGAGTTACTAACTGGCAAAAAAAAAAGGAAATGGTAGCAGAAACCTGACGTTCGCGTTTACGCTTGCAGTACAGGCTTGTTTTCAGTAACAAGAGTTCAAGACTATGATTCAAAGAATGAGGGTGATAACTTCTTCAGTAGCAAGATATTCTTTATTGTGGCGCCAGATGCACGGGGATCCTTCCACCAAGCGTGCATGCCCCGAGGGGTTACATGTTCATATTTATACACCCCAATCACGAATATCCCACAAGCAGATTACCCTCTCCCCGCCTCCCCTCGCATGTTAATTAGTCCTTATCTCCTTGGCGCTTGCGCAGAGGGTCAGATCAGAGCTGGGCAGGGGTCTTCATGGCGTGGGC
>WBNH01006222.1:23152-51011 GCA_013401255.1 Urocolius indicus | reverse complement strand
GGGTGTGTGTCTGGATAGAGCAGAGGCTCTCGGCGCACCCAGCGCTGTTTGCTTGCTCGTATTCCTTTAATAAATTCCAAAGGAAGTTAATTAGAATCCTGTTTCGGGGACATCATTTATCACAGTATAACACAGCCAGGCCCCTGCGCTGCTGCCGTGCCGCTGCACCGCGGCTGCCGTGCACCCCAGCCGAACAAACCCCACTTCACGGGCTCTGGGCTGGGCTGGGCTGGGCTCGCTGGGGAGCTGCCGGTGGGGTTTGGCACCGCGCGTTGCCTGAGCGGGACCGGGGAGACGTGCCCGTGTCACCTGTGCATTGCCGTGTGGGTGCGCGGCGGACTCACGGGCAGCTGCTGGCGCTCGCTCAGGGATCTGGTGCCGCCATTGTCTCTTCTACTCGCTTTTTGCCTGTGCAATTGCCGATTTTTCTCTGTCTCTCGTCAGCTCCCCCTCTGCCGAGCCCCTGGCGCAGCGCGGGGTTTGGCGTGGGTACCCACCGCGAGCTGAACGTGCCAGAAGAACCCTGCGGGTACCTGAAAGCTTCCTAACGAGTCCATAACTTCACACAGGTCGCACGGGAGCTGTTTTCTCAGAACGGCGGTGTCGCGCTGTAAGATTCGTGTCGTGAAATACTTATTTGATCCCTTTTTTAGCTGCGGGTTCAAGTCGTAAACATAAAAAATCTCAGTCCGTGTCCAGTTGTGGTTGGGTTGTCCTCGTCTACCTGCTTTACCAGAATGCTCCAACATGAAGCCCAGGCTGTGACTTTTGGCAAATTTACCGTTTACTGTAACAAACATCAGCAACTGTTTAAGAAACAGCACCAAGAGATATGACTCCTCACATGTTAGCAAACGCATCTACTTCACTGGTGCCTCAAAAACAGCCCCAACACCCTCGCACATGTTGGAAGCCGTGTATATTATAGGATGGATATTTCACTTTTAGATACAAAAATGTTCTAGAGCAAGGGATACATAAAATGCAGTAGGTGACTACAGGAAAATGTGCTGGTTTGTTACACAGCAATTACTGACCTCCATCACTGTGTAATGCAGCTTTCTTCCCACTCTGCATCTTCAAATGCCTTCTTAGCTTTGCTAGTAGACAGGCTGCTTCCAGGACTGTATTTACTCATATTACTATAAACATACTAGAAAAAATAGTATGTTGATGAACTAGTGATCCTTAGCATTGATTAGCCATACAGGATGGTGTTCAGCCTCCAGGTTTTCTGTGCCCTTATTCTAGTATTTGTGAATTTAAAAAAAAACCCAAAACAAAACAGAGTCGTCCTTCCTTTTTGACAAAGAGCTACAATATCTTCCAGGAAAAGGATACCATAGATTGTGCATGTAAACAACACTAAATGTCAGTTGTATCTCAGTAGTCCTTGTAAGGATTGATTTTAGAGTGATTTTTTGGGGGGAGTGGATTGAGACACAATTTCCTGTGCCATGAATAATGAAAAAGCAGGCTATAAAGAAGGATTTTGTTCATGCTTTTTATTCACAAAGGTATTACTAAATGGTAATGTATGAATTTGTCAAGTTGAAATTAAAACATACATTATATTGACTAGCCAAGTTATGTAACGGTATTGTTAGACTATGCAGTGTTACATTATGTGCTTATGTAACTCCATAAGACCATGTAAGTTACCTCAAACTACTTTAACACTAGCATGAAACAAGGCAAGGAATGACAATTTAATTTTGTGACTACACAAAGAAAACAAAGCCCTTAAAACCCAAAATTTTTGTGAACCAGAAATGTGTCTGCATTATGTTTCCCACTTGAACAAATGTAGGTTTTCTGTTCAGCTCTGGGGTGTGTCCATGTGCATTCCTTGCTGCTATTTATGATGGATATCCCAAAATATACTAATGAAAAAAGAAAATATCTCAATTCAATCTCATCTAGAATTAAGCAGTTACTGAGTAATCCCAATACACTCAATGTTTCTAACATCAGTACTAATATTTTGCTGATTTGATTCTGATGAAATAAAAAATCTTGACATTGTTAATATAGGGACAGTATCCAAGGCACTTACAATCAATGAATTTTACCAGTTTTTAGTGTAGAGGTTGATTTGATAAATGTATAGACAATTTTAATACTCAAGACTTCAGTTCAAATACTGTTACTTGGTCACAATGGGACCTTCAATGATCTAGGTAACTGTACAAATATAGAAGATATGACCCCTTACTCAGAGACTTTCATGTAAAGCTAGAAAAGCCATACCATGACACAATTCCAATAAAGAGAATTACATGCAAACCCATATTTTCTTAAAAATAGTCCCCAAACTCCACTGTGAACCATTTCTGTACATCAGGCCCTATTAGTGATGCCGAGGAGGCAGCAGTCACCTCTCTGTAAGCTGAGCTATGTGCTCTGATAGTTGTTTTTGTTTGTAACAAACCTCTGTTTTCTCAGAGTGCACAGGAGCTGAATATGCTAACAATATTGCAAATAATAAATAGTTATAACAATAAAAGTGACTCTTTCTTAAGGGGGTTTCACTTGACAATAAATATGACAGCATACCATTCTCTACTTTTGTTCTTTTAAGTGTGATCACCAAGGCTGACCCCAAGGCTGTTAATGCTGGGTAAGCCAAGAGACAAATCAACCAGTTCCTCTCTGAGAATACACGGTGAGTGTGGCACCAAGGAACGGGTCCACTTACTAGCTTCTCTTTCACTGATTCTTTAACCCACTGCCAAAATAAATTAACAACATTTCAAAGCACCTATAACAAAATAAAAGATATTTTAAATTACAGTCTTGGCCCCAATCCAAAATACACAACAGTTACCATGTAAAATACAATGACAAACTTCAACTATACGTAAAGGACACTTAAAAAAAAACCCCATCAACTTCCAAAAATACTCTTAGTAAGTTTTAAACACTTAGAACTCCTGAGAGTGAATCTTAAAGGTCATATTGCAAAGGCTCTCATCCGTATATACGTAATAGAGTAGACTATGTGGCTTAAATCATTTACTTGGAATTCCATTCAGCGCAACTCAAATGGAGATCAAGTCACACAGAATACACCTGAGAACTTGCATACAACTTTCCCTCTCTGGTAAGGCAGTGTTTTTTTGAGTATGCGGCCTAAGATTACACGGAATAGGACAGACTAATTTGAACACTGAAACCTACTTCAATTGCTCTGAAGCTTTCTGTCTGTTGGCACACAGTTGGGTAACAGTAGAAGGTATTGCTGTTTGCTGGTCAGTGCATGCCCTGAAACTTCTAGGACTGTGTTTTTAATAAGACAGACACTATATTTAGCTGCATTCTGAAGAACACTGCAAAATGGTCCTCAATTATTTTGGCACTTGTGTTTCCTGTATCTTTCCATTGCAGATGAAAAGTAAGAACGTGTTTCTGTTTACAGAAACAGCACTGGGCTTTGATCTGCTTTAGAACAGGTATTTTATGTTTCTTTTCAGTGTGATCACTTTTGTTTGCTTCAGTCAGGGCTAATGTTTCTGATCCAAATCTGCTACTTCACCTTGCAGGAAAGTTACACTTTTACCATATTTCTAATAAAGAGACACTCCTTATTTCTTCTTCTGAGCTGGCTACTGCGAATAAATCCAATTTATGATTCAAAAAGTTCAGAACTGTTTAATTTGTCTTCTTCATACAGCAGAATATTTTCCATGAGCTTCTTTTTCTGATCATTTATCTTTATTTTCCAAGATGTCTCTCTGGCTGATGCTGAAAGAGAAAAAAAAGCCCAAACAATGAGGAAAAAAACCTTCCACCTATTTTTTTAAAGGAATAAATGACAATTTAAAATTAAAAAATAAATAAACAAACCAACGAAAACTGGCTTAGGAAAAAAAAAATAAAGTCTGATAGAGAATCAGAAAACATGTTGTAGGTTCATTGGTAAAACCATAACCAAGGAAATAAGTTTTACTGAAATGTGTACAAATGTAGGAAATAAGAACCTAGGCAGTTTTGGAGAAGACAGTAGTTTGTCTTCACTACACTTTTACAAAAGTTATTGTAACAGGAGCATGGGCAGTTTTCCTAAACCAGCCTTTAGATCACGTGTGTTTGTATGTTCTGCATGCACCCCACAGATTTATTTGGATTTACCTTGTGAAGAACATGAAGAGTCAAGGTCTGCGTTTTGTTGTTGAAAGGTGCTCTGTGCAGCAGATGCCATTTCCAAGGCGTCATCACTTCTGGTGCATGCTGCGTTTCTTTCCTGGAGTCCATTTGCAAGTTTTTCCTGCCCAATCCTGTAATCAGTGGCTGCCATACTTTCAGAATTGTTGCTAGGTAGCTTATCTGTAGATTTCTCTAAAGCATTCCATATAAAACTGCTGGATTCATCTGATTCACAAGGAACCCTTGATATCTGTCCACAATAAATGTCAGGTGACACAACTCCTATGGAAGGTGTGCATGTGTTGGCACTTGTCAGGATTGCTCCCTGTGTGCTGTCCTCTTTGTTCTCCCTGCCAGAAGGCACATCTGGGCCGAGACTCGTTGTCTCATCATCAGTTTCTTCTGGAGTGTTCATGGAGAATCCAGAAGCGCTGCCCTCACCGATGGAATACTCCCTTAGTTTACTTTCAGACGTTTCTATAATCTCAAGAACCTGTTTTTAACAACAAAATCTGTGAGTGCAGAGTAATTCCTGTACCCTGCTTATCCTAAGGCAACATTCTCAAAACTAAGTAATTATGAATGTTGTAGCTTCAGACCTTGCTGTTCAAAAAGACTAAATTCTCAGTCATACATTACCTCTGCTATGGTCGCGTTCTTCTTTCTCAGACTAAAGCAGATGGCTGAGGCAAAATCAACAGCAACCTCTTCCAGCAAGTGTCCTGCTTTCTTGTCCAGATATTTACAGCATATTTCCTTGGCAGCTACCTTTTCAAAGTTTTTTACTTTGGAGTATGAGCTTTCTTTAGCTATTTGAATTTCATCAGCAATCATGTCTTTCTGTTTAAAGGAAAGAGATGCATTAGTGATGGAAGAAATAAATGTTTGTGTTCCTTTCATCTGAATCACTGAGAATATGAGTCTTGCCACATATTTGTTATTGTTGCTGCCTAATATCTGGTTTACAGACCAAAAAGCTTTAAGAATCCCCATTCATGCAACTGACTGAAATGTTTGTTTTCATGGGAGAGAACTAATATCAAATGTCTATTGTTAAATTTACTAAAGCAGCTCTTCTAGGCCTGTGCCCACTTACAGGAACGAAAAATAGTCTACACTGTAGCTAAGCACTCTTGCACAAGACTTTTCAACCATTTGCTAAGGAAATCAGAAAGCTAGGATACTTTACTTTCTGAACCCATTTGAACATTGCTGAGTTGCTTGGAAATAGTGTGAGTATAATCGCTTTCCCCTCAAAGGCTTCTACAAGCTGGTAAATCAGAAGCAGCATAACCCACAGAGGAATATAGGTGGAGTCTGTTTTCATGGAGGTGGTGATATGGCATGCAGTGAGCCTGGCCAGCTCTGGGTGATTGTGAAAGTTTGTGTAGCCCTAATCACAGCTTGGGCAAATTGACATTCCAGATGTCAGTACAATACACAAATGCTTGATAAACTCGATGACGAGCAACTGCAGTTACTGCCTACCCAGGTTTCCCCATTCAGTTTGTCTCATAACATAGCACATAAAAAACACGTGGCAGCATTTCAGCACAAAACCTTGTTATTTCTTAAACAAGCATATAGTTGAACACCACTCATTCTGAGGCACCTCCTAGCATCACCAGGCCAGCACTCATGAGTGTCGTATGTGAAACGGGAACGTATATTCTGCTTCTGTCTAGGGGCAGGTAGGCTATTGATGGTAATGGAACCAGGATATGGCTTCCAAACATCCCTCCTTCAGGATGTGTGCAGCAGACTGCTAATAACAAACAGTATGTACATAAAATTCATTTTATGACAGCAACCTCGTTCGTGTTGGTACCCATTATTCTTGCTTTTTCTTACCAGATAAATAGGCTTTCTTCCTTCATCCAGTGCCTTAACCCCTGTCAGTATCTCTGCTAAGACCTAGAAAGTATATTTGAAAGAGAAAATAACTTGTTCAGAATTAATCCTGTTTTTAAGAATGAGTTTTGTAACCAAAGAAACACTGAACTGTCAGGGCTTTTTGAAGTGATATTTTTACTTCAAGTGGCTTAACGATACTGGATCTGGACAATCTTTATGACACTTCAGATTTACCTTCAAAGACAAATTTTACAATTAGGTATGATAGATATTCTTGAAACAAAGGATGAGAAGAAAGTAGTTCTAAATCTTGATAAGAAATCACACTGAACAGAGTCATTTCCTATTTGAGTGGAAACTCCTGGAGACAGATGATGCCACAGACTATTTATTTTAGCTGCAATTCTGAACTGACAGGTGCTGTTTGCAGCAGTTCACGTCGCATAGCTACAAGATTCCTGAGAACCCAAGTGCAGTCTTTTTGCTGCTCTTTTTTTTAAAAAAAAACATTCAGCAGTGGTATTTTTTTGCAATGAGAAACAACTTTGTCTCTGTTAGTCCAAAGATTTGCCTCATTTTACTAGAAACAGAAGTACATTTGGAGTGTGAACTTAATTAAAACCAGTATTTCAACACATTATATACTCAGTGACTATGACATGAAATTGCCAGCCACAGAACTACCTGAGGCATATGCTCTTATATCCAATTTGCCATCTAGAAGCACCAAAGAATTCAACAAAACATGGAAAAAAGTCAACGTACCACACCACAGCTGAATATATCAACTTTTTCTGTTAATTGTCCATGCCTGACAAAATCTTCCGGCAGATAAGTAAGAGAAGCTTGCAGGACTTTGGTTTTCATTACAGCATAGTCTGATTTTTTATCACCAGAATGCAATCGCAGACCTGAATGCCCAAGCTTTGCTGTAAAGTTTTCATCTAGCAAGACGTTTGAGCTGTGGTAAAGACAAGTAACAATATTGGTTAAGTAACTACTTTAACTTGAGGTAAAGAATTACTGAAAGGGAGAGAGGGAAGAACAAGCACTCCAGAAATTACTTTAAAAGAATCTACTTCCATTATTTAGAAAAGAAAGACAGAGTAAACATACTCCAAAAGGCACCCTCTTTAGAATAAGAGACAGCAGAAAGATATGGCTAATGGGCTTCAAAATTGCCTAAGTCTTCAGCCAGAAACCCAGGAGTTACCAGGTGACCAAGGCAGTGCTCATGTGCCAAACCCCCTCACCTTTTGATATTCCCATGAAGAATTCCAAAATTATGCAAATACTCTACAGCACGGATGAGCCCTACAGCAATGCTAATTCGCATCTCCCAGGTCAGTGGAGCAGAATCATCCTGCAAGGAAGCGAGGGAAAAAATGGTATTTTATAGAATAAGAAACTGTAAGACATTAGTTGTTTTGAAAGCCAAACACTCGGTTTTAACCCCAATCAAAACTCCCACAGACCTAAGTCAAAAGTTTGGTCTAAGGCAGAAACAGATGATTTCTAGGCCAAGGAAGGAGCCTTTTCTTAACCATCATGCTGCACATTTTGTCTGCCGTAGCTCAGAGTGAGAGAAGGATACAGCAAGGGTCACACTTGTCCAAAGCATCAAGCACTGGCTATTATTGAGGCACAGTGGTGATTTCAATGAGTTGGTTCAGGATGTTTCTCTGCCCTGTCACCTCCTCTGCAAATCCTCTTTACACAGGTGTGAAAATCATAATCTGTTCCCTCCTGATAAAACTTCCTAGCACATTATGCCAATGAAGATGGATATTGCCATAATATACTCCCAAAATATTACAATATGAATAGACACACTGCAAATTCATTATTCCTTACAAAATCTGAAGCCTGCACAACAGAAACGTGCTGTTGCCCTGACGGGTTTGGCTGCAGAAAAACTGGAAAAAAGCTGCAGCCTTTCTAGCACCTGCAGTTCAGGTATTTGGGCACCTTTTGGGCTTGTTTTGGTTTTGGTCTGCTTTTCAGAATTCAAACAGATGTAATTGCATCTCTTACAGTAACAGGACAGGACTTGTAATCACAGACAGGTAACAGACTCAGATGATTTGCTTACTTGGCACTGCAGCTTGTTTTGTAGTGATCCATTAGGCAGGTGTGGGTATATCAGACAGTGCAATCCGGTTTCTACTGAGAAACCCAGCAGCTGCAAAATGTTGACATGACAACACCTGCAGGCACAGACCAACAATGACTTGCAAATGAAATAAGACTGACACAGAAAAATACATTCCTGAGCTGGAATAAATTCCTGAACTCAAGGCAACTTGGATCTGTCACAACACAGCTCCAGTGCTCAGTGGGGCCATGCACAGCCCCAGCAGGCTGCTGCTTCCCCACGGCTCCTACAAAGGCAGCGCGCAACCCCACTGTCCCCAGAACCACACGGTGACTGGAGGACACACACATCAGTCTTGAACTAAGCACAGGAGCGACAGGCCCCAAGTAGGACACGTGCAGATTACATCTGAAAGCCAACTGCTTACCGAAAGCAAATCTGTACTTCCGTGTGAAAGAATCTTTGGGTGGAATCTGGGCTTGTGCATTCCGTCTGAAAAATGAAAACGTGCAGCAGAAAGTCAATAGTAAGTATCAAGATGCTTTATACAGATCTTTTAATTTCCATATGACCAGCTACTTCAGAAAATAGGCAAGTATCACCGATGACAACTTTCTACCTAAGGCAACAATTAACTGAGAAACAGAACAAAAACCAGCGTAAAGATGGGTCTGATCCAATCATCAATGCAGGCTGCTGCACTGCAGGCTGCTCCCCCAGACAGAGCTGATCATACGACTCACCCGAGTAAGGTCTCTCTCATATGTGTTTCCTGAACCTGGGTTTACTTATTTTACATCAATGCCATGTTACCGCTCCTCTTGTGTAGCCATTTTGGTTTCTTGCCCATACAACATTAAACAACAACCGCCACTGCTCAAGAGATACTAAGACCATATCCCCTTCAAACAAGAAAAGGTGGAGCACTTGCCTCTTTCAGTCTTTTGATGACATACGCTACATTGTTCCTCTGACCTTTGTAGACATCCGCGAAAGTACCTTCACAAATTCTGCTCTTGTCACTGAAACCATTTGTGGCATTAGTAACTTCCTTCTGGGTCCACAAGAGACTCCCACTGGGAAGATCAGTCATTGTCTCCTGCCGAGGAGTAGAAGAGCTGCAAGGCTACACATTTGTAGAAGAAACAAGTTTATCTCATGAAAATTCATACACTTTTCCCTTCTTTCAGGTGTCACATTTTCTTTTCCACGATTTAAGCAATCACTGTGATTGTTGAATGAAACTGCAAATGGTGTCATTAGGGATTCCCTTTCTAGTACCTATCGGATGTAAAAATTCTGCATAGTAGAAGAGACTTGGAAACAGCTACAGTTTGCATTTCCACCTTTCCCAGAAACAGACTTCGTTTTTTTTTTAAAAGTCCATATATCTATTTGAAGTGACGATGCTTCAAGTTACAAACAAATACCAATCTTTATGTTTTGGGCATATATTAAGAATCAGCTGGACCATAAAGGTCTCCGATAATGTATTTGTATTCTGGGTAGGAATGTCACATCGCTTCTGAAGCATCTGGTGTCAGTTGCACAACAACTTGTGGCTTCCCGTGTAGCAAGTCCTAATGCCAACTGTTGTTACAGTTCCACTGTAGCCTAATCGTGCAACTTTCACAACCTTAATGTGCTCCAGACTTGAGAAAACAAACCAATTCCCTTTCAAGAAACTCTGAAACTACTACATTGTTTGTAGCAACCTTTCCTTCTGTCTCGTTCTCTCGGGAAGAAGGAACTACAGGGAGGAAGGAACAGGAGACTGTGCTAGAATCATTAGGAGCATGAGAAAAAACTTCAGTGGAACAGAGGCTCAGAGAGGTGATGGAATGATAGAATCACAGATTTTCAATTGTCAGATACACAAGGCTCTGGGCAGCTTAACTTAAATTTGATACTAGCCTAGTTTTGAGCAGAAACCACATTTTAAGTATAAAATTAAACTAAAATTAGTATGCCATTCTGACTAGTCAAATGGTATGTATTGCACTGTCCTGTGATCACACCAGAAGTGTGAAGTCCTGTATAAAACCTGTACTGGAAGTTCCTACATAAGAATTGCGATTTCTGAGGATGTTGTATGTGCTGAGCTAGGCAGCATGCAGTATTGTCAATTTTTCCTGTCTCTGGTCCTTCACTGGCAAAAAAAAAAGCAATGTAAACTCTAAGAAATTTAACTGTAGCATTACTGTTACACTCAGTCCACACAAACTGTAATCAAGCTCCACTTTTTCACCAAATCTGTATTTTATAGAAGTAGAGAGATAAACTTTAACTGAAAAAACACACAGAATGCCATAAAGACTGTTTTAACTGTTATAATCCATGAGTTCTGAAGGGATTTACCATCACACTTGACGAGACAGGAGGATTTGACTGTAAGGAATTCAAAAGCTCTCTTGGAGGAGGTGGTGGTGAAGGAAGCGAATACAAGTCTCCTTCAGAAACAGCACCTGAAATGGAAATAACAGCATGGAAAGTACACCTTGTTTTAGTAATATCATAGCCTGTGACTGAAGGCCTGGGGTATTTTGTTGAATTTCCTAACCATGGATAATCTGTGACAACCTGTCAAAATGTGAAATACCATGTGAAAATAGGGAACTATTTTCCTTGTTCCTCTTTGCAAAATGACTAGGCAGATCTCTCCAGTCCTGGCTCAGGGACGTAGAGCTTCCTATGCCTATGCCACTGGTCAGATGCTTTGCTCAGTATGTCCTGTGGTTCTGCTCACTCCCTTTCCCAGGCAGAGGGGCCCGCTGTCTCCTGCACAACTATCTTCTGGCAAAGATTTATTTTGCATGGAAAGAGGGTCATGGGGCAGGGAAGTGTGTGCACTGGTCTAGTCTTAGTTTGGAGTCACAATGGGACCAAGACCTTCACAGAGATCTGGAAATGTCTTGAGATCCCAAGGATAGATACAGCCAGCACCTCTCAAGACTAAGAGAGCTATAGGAAGGAGGAACAGGAGGCTGTGTGATAAAGTTAGGAACAGACAGCTCAGGAGACAGCAGTTCTAGTAAAAAGGCAAATACTCAAACGTGACCATTTTGAAGAGCAGCATATTCATTATACGATAGTGAAAGTGGAAGTCTTGTCTATATGGCCAATTCAGTGTTAAAGCAAACTCGACGTCTGTTACTTACGAACTGCTGGTGATATTCCCAGATGTGAAGGGCTTGGTGATGGCAACAACAGACTTATCTCATTTTCTCTCTCTTTACTTTTATTTTCTATGGGAGTCAAAGATATATTCTCCTGTTTAGGTGGCTCTACCAGTTCTTCTTTTTCAGAGTTGGTGATATTAGAGGCTGATGCCCCTTGAAAAGAAGAAAGATGGAGATTGCCAGAGAAAATAGTCAGGAGTTAAGCCTAGTCAACAAAACAGACTGTAAATTAACATGAACATTAAGACACATATTCACCAATTTATTGTTTAATTGCTGGAACACTGTTAGTATTTGAAGTCAGGCCATATTCATGATGTTAACTACCACTGAAAATCAATACAAAGTGGTATCTTCAAACAAGTATCATCAATGCCTGTGCAAAATATATATAGTCTCTTACAATAAGGAATTAGCCATAACAGCATATTTGTCATTTTCTATAGAACGTTCTTCAGCCAAGGATCTCAAATCACAAATATCTCCCAGTCTGAAGAAGGCATCTAGCTCTCTGTTAATTGCTGTGCAACCGAGCTTATTCCATTGATGACATCTAGATGAGACTTATTCAATGCAGAGATTTAAAAAAATATAGAAATCAAGACTATGTTTTCAATTCTGTACACTCAAAGTGGACCCTCAAAGTCTCAGCCATTGTGACTAAATTAATGACTGGATTACCAACGTACAAGTTAAAACAGATTTGGGTTGGCTTTCCTGTAGCTTTGCTGAGGAATGAGCAGTAAGAATTGCTTTGTTCTCCTAAGCTGAACGCTCCTTCAGCTAGCAAGAGAGGATTACTGAGTCGGGACTGGGTGGTCTGAGAAGCAGCACAGGCTTCCTGCGGAGGAAGGGGCAGCTACTCACAGTCCAGAATGACTTGAGCCGCTCGGTAGAGCTGCAGTCCTTGCAGCAGGTCCAGGAGCTGCTGCACGGTCGCCAGCCTCACTCCCCACCACCACATGAGCTCCCTCGTTATGCTGATCCCGGTCTTCTCCATGCTTTTGATCTTCCGTAGCTCTGTCTGATCAGTTATCACGTAGGAGGCTAATGGGCAAGACAATGGTTACCCCAAAACAGGTAACAGAAGTCAGTGGCAAGACTGCAGTCCTGTCTGCATTACTAAATACCAGTATTATGGTGAGCCACATAGTAACTGCATCATCTGGGTGGGATTTACAGTCAGATAAACCTATTGGTGAAATGCAGTCACTGTTAAGAGCAGGAGATGCTGTGTAGCCGACCTACATAGTTTGTTGTGACTCCTGAGTGTGCACAGCGTGATGGATACCCCACTGTGCTCTTTTTGACTCAGTTACCAACATCTACTCCGCCTCCTCTTGTTTACCTTCCCCTGTATCTGATGCTCTGGCCACAGCCTGGGGTGGGGTTACAGCGCCCAAGCACTGGGGTTACAGCACTGTGGGCTGGAGGAGGATGAGGTCACCAGAATGGTAAAACAACAACACACGTGTCAAAGAACATGCTGTGTATGGGACGAGGTTATATTGCAGCCTCCTCATCCATCAAGGGCTGCCTGAGCAGAGGAAGGCTTTGCCTGCTCAGGGAGCCTGCTGCTGTCTGTGGGATGGGAGGTGGTAGCCACCCCCAGCTCTTTGGGGCAGAGGGTCAGGGAAGCAGAACCAGAATGAGCTGTGCTGAAACTGCGGTTGGTGACACCTTGTCACTCCATCCTGGGGTTTTGTGTGAATTCAGCTGTGCTCGTTTGTGGTCTCCAGGGGCTGGGGGATACCCATGAAGGTGCCTGTTTGACTCAGCCTGCTTGCCTAGCCTGAAGGGGACACACGCTTTAGAGGCTGTGGGTGTGCATGTGGAAACAAAGATTCCCCAGTTCACACCTCAGCTGTCTTTAGGAGGACATTGCATACAGTTTTATGCATCTGAAGATAGCAGTGATGAATTCCACCCTGTCAGCAAGTTGAACCGGGGCGTTTACTCAGCAAACAGCATTAGTGAAATCTTGACTGAAATTCAATCGTGTTAAGTAAAGGAAACTAAGAAGAGATCTAGGTTAGAGTTGTTTGGGCTGGGATCCAGGAAAAAATAAAGAACAAAAACCTCAGGGACTGCATTTTCCGCATTGATTAACTGGACATGAACAAATAGGGGCAGAACAAATAGGGGCTGTAAGTAAGAGAGAATGAATCCGTATGAAAGGATGGAGGAAAGAAAAAAACCAGCACGTCTAAGCACAGGTGAGGGGTGTTGTGGAAACAGGCAAGTAGCAGAAGGTAACACAGGAACAGAGAGGAGAGAGTGAAAGACAGCAGAGAGTGAGGGAAGGGAGCACATCTGCCCTGGAGAAGCCAAGGGAATGAGGGAGTCTGGAATTCCACCTATTCGTGAGAAGTTTCCCTTGATCTTGAAAACATTTGTGTATGGGAATTCCCTGTCTACAAGAGCCGGGCAACAACTCGGCCAGAGGCCCTGCATGGGGATGGCCGTGCACCTCGGCCAAACCCCACGCCTTTCCAGCACACAGCCCGAAGCCCATGGCCACCCCAGCCAGCCCGCCACGCTTACCGAACCGCATCCAGTCGAAGTCACTCAGGCAGTCCATCTTCTGGCAGAAATCCTCCAGCACCCACGCAGGCATGCTGTGAACGTACAGAGCCGAGAGAGAGCCGCCTTTCAGGCCCAGGGGCGGCTGCTGGAGGCTCATGGCTTCGCAAGCCCTCTCCAGACGGTCCTCGCTCCGCACCGCACCGCACCGCACCGCGGCCATCAGCAGCGGCCGCGCATGGTCCCGGGCAGGGAGCGCGTTACGCTCCGCGGGCTCCGCAGCCTGCTGAGCACGGGCGGTTGCTCCCAGCGCTTCCGCTTCTCGACAGCCTGTGCCCCCCCGTCCCGACTGTCCCGGCACCGGGCTGAGAGGCGAATGGCACAGCGCAGGGTTCTTGGCAGGGTCAGACCGCGCCGTGCTTCCTGCTCCGCCTGACGTCAGGTCCCGGCCCCTCATGCAAATCACATTTTCCTTTCCAGTTGTGGTTACTCCTCCAGCCTGGTTGCCAAATTGCGGGTTTCACGTTATGGAGGTGAGCGATGCTTTCCTGCGTTCTGGGCACGGCTGGTACTGCCGGCGGGCTGTGCAGCGGCTGCTTGCTGGCAAAGCGGGCTGCGTGCCGCTCGGGAGCGGTGCCCAGCAGAGCCGGCTCAGCCCAGGCGCTGGACACGTCGCCAGGGCACCGTGTGAGCGCTTTGTTTTGCCCGTACAGGTAGAGACGTGTGTGTTTAAACGTAGCTCCCCCGAACAGCTACACCAACCATGCTCCTCACCGCGCTGGGTGCTGCACAAGTGAGGATGGAGAAAGTTTCACGGGTCTCTTAGGATCTAGGAAAGAAATGCGTGCCAACAGAGAGGGCAGTAAAAAGCACTGCCCCCTAAGGCACAGCAGGATGCTGGCTGCTGCCAGCATGTTGCAATCATTGCAGCAGACAGGACTTTATGATGTGTAATACGGCAGTAGATGCAGGGAATGAGAAGTAAAAACAAATCAGAAATGGTCGCATGGCCAGATCTCACCAGTCAAGGGTTAGGTTTAAAATACATTCTTAAAAGTCAACATTTTCCCCTAAATGTTTAGGTTCCACTCCCCCTTTTTTTTTTTTTTTAAATTAACCCCTTAATAAAATTATGATTAATTAATTTTCCAGTGTATGTGCTACAAATACTTCTGGCAAAATGATCTTTGTGGAGAGCCTTACATCAGGACGTCTGCCATCACGGGACAGTCTGCAATCTGTAATTTCAACCCATTTCTTTCTGGTATTTTTGCTCATATTTAGCCCTACATGTTTTGTATTAATTGCAAACAGTACTAGAAGTTTTGAGAGCTTTTAATTTACTATTTCTTTAAAATCTGCGTATATTTTACAGTACAGCTAACTCTTGCTTTCAGTATCAAAATGTGGCAGGTTTTGATACTTCTTGCCTCAGAAATCATGAGCCTTTCAAGTACCATTGAAGTGGCACTGAAATTCTTAACCCCACTGTGGGAAGAAAAAAGCTGAAAAACATGATATTAATGTAGCTACAAGGTCGAAAGGTGGAAAAAATCTAAACAAAAATAGCCAACGTGTGTTACTACTTAACATGCCACAATTCAAAGATGGCCTTGGCACGTAGCTGTTCTAGCAGCAGTACTACTTCAACGATAACAGTCAAATTTACAGGGCTTTCCCCTCCCTTTTCCCTGCTTATTGTCCCTCTGAGGCATACCTAAATTCTCTGTTATGGAAAGATGATCGGAGCGTCTCTGAAAGTCATGTAAGATGAGAATGAAATTTGTGTGGCAAAGAACTGAGTAGAAGCAGGGGGAAAGGACATTTCTTTCCTTTGAGTACTGGAAAAAATCTGTGAAAGCTTTTGGACTATTTGCCTCATGGGCAAACAAGGGGAAAGAATCTAACTGTGTGTACAGCTTCAGCCTCACACTAAACATCACACGTAATAGAAGGTTGTACAAAGGAACTGAAATTTGCTTTTTGAAACACAAGCCAGCCCTATTATTCAGCCATGCCTTCAAACGATGAGGCAGGAGGCAGGGCTCTGCTGCTGCTTGCTCTCCCTGAGCCCTCGGCCGCTTTGGCTGTTTCTCAGGTCCTTCCCAGCCCCAGCTGTGACTGGTCACTTCCTGCAGCAGCGTTCCCACCATGCCACGTGCAGCAGCTGTGGCAAGCAGAAACTTTCCATCTGGCCCTGACCTCTGGGCTTGAATCATTGCTGCTCCTGGGGCTCTGCAATGAGACAGTGCTACCTAGAGCTTTGGCTGAAAACCACCCACATTTTTAATGCGGTTGTCACAAGTACATGGCAACTTTCAGTCGTTACTAGTCTGGCTAATTAATTAGTGGGAGGCTCCACTTTCCCGTGCTCATGCCTTAGAGCCAGCTGGGGTTTTCTCTAGTCATATTCTGACCCAAATGAGCACTCCAGAATGGAAGAAATGTACTTTCATGCGTATGTTGAGCAGAACCTTCTCCAAAAGTTTACCCATCCACTTTTTTGTGATTTTTGTTTTAAAATATATTTTATCAATAGGACCTCTTTAATGGGCAAAAATTTGAGTACAGCATTTATGCATCTGCTTTAACCATTCTACTTGAAAAGGCTTTTGTGTCAGTTACTTCCTTACATCTGTCAGTGCCTTGCATTTTGAATAAATACTCAAGCTGTGGGTTTGGCTGAAGAATGAAAGACAAATGATTTTGGAAAGATTTTGAGCTTTGGCAGTCCAATGACAAACATCATGTGATTGGTTTTATGCAAGAACGCCTCTAAGTTGGAAAAAAAAAAAAAAAAGGTACACAACTGGGCTGATGTTATTACTAAAGTAGCCCATGGTAGGAGCTCGTGAGCATGTGATAATTGCACCCTGACAACTTGCTCAGCGCAGGGAAGGTGGTGTTTAACACACCCACAATCACTGCCTTGCTGGTTAGAAAGACAAGACAAAACCAGCAAAACCTGTAACAGTGCTGTCCGACTGCAGCAAGAGGACTGAATGTTAACACCAGGTGTGATACAGCAGTCTGTGACAACAAAGCTGACCACCTATTTGTGAGTAACGTTTGTAGGAGCTTCTCATCTTAGAGGGGAAGTTTTTAAACCTAAGGTATAGAGGGGGAAAAAGGTATTTCACGAATTGTCAAAAGGAAATCCAACACTCAGATGGTATGCCGGAGCTAAAACTAGTGTTATCACAAGAAAACGTATCCACAATGGTGGAGGCAGCTGCAGGGACAGGGTTCTGCATCAGACTGTATTCCATTCACTCACTTCCTCTCTGACTTTTTGCATAACTTTGGAACTTCATCTGCAAACTGGAAGTACAATTTCCTTTTCCTCTTGTCTAGGGAGTGACAAGGTTTCAAGTATGGATTGCCTCTTGCTATATATTAAGAGACAATCGTTATTTTAAAAATAGAGTACTTCCTACTCTTAGTGGCTCTGCAGAGAGTATTCAGTTACTGAAGGCAGAATGAAACGGTAGCCTGAGGTTGTGAAGCTAGATCCAGAGAATGTACTCTGGTGCTAAAAATGAAATGCTAACGTAGAGACGGCTGCCTGGTGCGAAATTCAAAAGCCCCTGTCTGGCCTCTGTCTGTGGTGGAGGCATTTGCCATTTCAGGTGTGAACGGAGAGCAACTGTCCTGCCATGCAAAGGCAGCATCTGTGCTTCAACTAAATGCTAAAGAAATCAAGCAGGGTTTGTAAAATTCCTGTCCCAGGACACACATACCTGAAAGATTCTGAGAAATGCCACCTTCTACTCGGGATTCTGTGGGTAAATGCAGAGTCTTCCAAAGAATTAATTAAGTTTCACTTTTAAAACACAAATTAATGAGGGAAAGGTGGTAGACAGACTGTGTAGATATATGACTGCAGACAGGTTTTGGCACGTCATGGATACCTAAGGATCCTTTTCCATCTGCTAACCTGCAGGAATCCAAGCAGCCTGATCCCTGTGCAGTGACAAACATTATACCAGGAAAGTATCACCCACTGGTTCTATGGTGGGAGAAGTCACACACTGATGGAATAAATGCCAATTACTCTAGTAAGCAACACGAGATCACAGACCCCACATAGAGCAGAAATATCCAGATACGTACAGATCTGTTAAACATGTCACACCTACTACACTAAAAGAAAAACTGCAGGTGAGCAGTCCAGTTTTGTGCAACGTCTGGCAGCAGTGTCATGCTACTTGTAACACACAGCACCACAGCTACATCGTGAGGCAAAAGCTCCCTTCATTCTGCAGGCGCCCAGCACAGTGCCCTCATGCCCCAGGGTTCTGTGCTGGGAGACTCGCTGCTGTTTGCTCCCGAAGCCTGCACAGGCTTGCTTCTCTCTGATAGAGACCTGAAAAGGTGGGAAAAGCAGAAATGGTAACGCAGCGGTGTTCATTCGCAGACACTGCCGTAAATTGTGGTCACAGCGTGGTCTTGCAGCGACGGGAAGCTGAACAATTTGTAAACTCAACCCTAAAATACCCGCTACAAGTCAACTAGGGTGTAGTTCAGGAGTGTGGTGGGAACACGAGCGTACAACTGTGAGGCTGTTTGACAGAACTGGAGTAAACGAGTTAGAATGGACTTAATCTTTTTATGGAAATATCATTTAATACAGGTCAACTATGTAAGAAAATCAAGTCTACAAAACAGGGAGATACTTCGTTGTTACAGAGCATGTTGATAGTCTCAGTTTCACAGCATTTCGTAGAATGTATAACTGGAGAGAAACATAGGCCACAGAAACAACCTGCTGTGATTTCCCATCTAACGTTGAACTGCACTGCATCTGTTATTTGGTAGACAAGTCAAGTATCTGCCAAAAGCTACGCTGCTTTGAGTTACCTGTGTACATTCACACAAATACACACTCTAATTGAAGTATGAGGGACATGGAATATAGGTAAAGAAATGTCTTTTCTGCTTATCTGGCCTGTAATAAACCACGAGTCTGTCTGAGAGCTCATCTAGCAACAGGCCTGTAAGAGCTGAGACAGCCTGCTGTCTGTTCCATAGGAGACACAAGCAGTTTGAGTTTGCTCCCTGAAAAGGCCTCCCATGACACTCTGAACATTGCAGTGGGAAAAGCTAAGACCCAGAGCATCCTAGGAACACTACCTGGAATGTCTGTACAGGAGGATGCAGAGCAGGAAGGTGTCCCACAGCTCAGGTCTATATGGCTCACTAGTTTAGATCACCTTGAGATCAACTAAGCAAGAACCCAATCATGAAGGGTAAATAAGGCATTCAAGGTATGATCCAAGTAATAATGTGTCAGCCTCAGTGTGGCTATGACACAGGTTTATAAATGCAGAAACCCCCCCTCCCCAAGCATTTCCATGTGTCATCTTTCCACCAATGTAACATTTCAGGTCAGGTCCTCAGAAGCTGGTGATGGAAACCCTCACATACACAACCAGGTCCCTGCGTTGTGATTCACAGGCAAATCTAGGCTAAGTGTGAGAGTGAAAGCCCATCAAAAACCAAATTATTCAAGCAAAACTGGTGATAGTCTGCCACTTACAATCACTAGTGCCTGGATTAAACTAATCCTCGGTGTAATTCACTTTCTAATACAAAGGCATTTCACCTCCAGAGACGACCTGATGTTACACCCCTCTGCAGCCTCCCGAGACTGTCCAAGTGAAACTCCTCTGACCTTCAGCTCCACGAGGTTCCTGGTCATCGGGCTGCAACATGCGTAACGAGGGATGGCACAGAACCATCGGCAACTGGGCGAGCTTCTGCCTGCTGGTTAGCCTTGTGGCTCTGCCACAAAAACGGCAAGTTTTCCACAATTAAACTGAGTTTATGTTTCAGAACTTGCCTCAACTCTGTGCTTTGCTGTTTAAAGAGCCTGAAGTGAGCAATCATGTTATTCCTGCATTCCGTTCACCAGCGTTTCACTTCTCTCCAGGGAAAGCCGATGAAGATCTTTCCTGACATCAGGATGATCTTCCAGCTCTTTGTACAGTGATCGAACAATGTCCAGTTTCCTGTAGTCCATTGGTTTGACCAGACTGCGAACAACCTGGAGACATCTCTCTTTCAGGGTGAACACTGGAGTCAAAAATAAACAGACAGCCTGGTCACAAGGGCTCTTTCTTGGTAGCTGCTGCTTCCAACACAGTGCTGCTCCCAGTACATCTACAGGGTATACAGCAGCGTTGCAGCATGCTGAATTCACCCAGGCACCCTATGGAACCCATCAGAGACATCTTACCAACAGGAGCTCTATCGACAGCTCTAATCAATACAGTATAACGTCACAGCTCTACTTATAGACCCTCAGGATCTCGTCCTGCTTTGAGGCAGATGTTACTATTTGAGCACCTGATTTCTCGCTAGATCCTTACACTGACGTCAAGTACAGAACCGATCAGCTTTCTCTTCCTTTACCTGGCAGCGTGATGTCCGCTCTGTCCACCTTGGGGTCTGCTACGAACAGCTCCTGCCGGTTGACAAGGAGCCCATCCTTTGTCTTCGCGTCCCGGAACAACCAGAGGTGACCTGGGAGAGAACACGGTGGAAAGGCGGCGTTACCGCACCTTTTGCAGACAATTCTGCGGGGCCGCCGCGAAGAGCCGAGCTGCTCGCCGGCTGAGCTCCCCGCTTCGTGACAGCGGAATAGCCCCGGGAGCACGGCGCGGTTCCCTGCCTGCGGAGCCGCGCCGAGCCCGCGCACGGGCAGCCTCCCGCAGCCGCTGCAGCTCCCCGCACGGCTCCCGCGGCGCTGCCAGCACTGCACGGCCCGGGCGGCAGCACCCACCCCGGTAGCTGTGCATCATCCGTCCGGTGCGCGGCTTCAGGACCGGGTAGGCGCGTGGCTGGCCCTCGAAGTCCACCCAGACTGGGAGCACGGAGCGGGGGCTGCGATTGTGGAAGGCGACCTTGGAGAGCTCCGTCGTCTTGAGGGAGCGCAGGCCCGGCCCGCCGCGNGGCGGGGCCAGGCGGGGCCAGGCGGGGCCGGGGCGCAGCAGCCGCGCGGCTCCTGCAGAAGCGGGACGCGCAGCGCGTGTTTCCCCGCAGCCGCGGCGGCTTACGCTGGAAAGGCAACAAGGCTGTGCCTTCGCTGGCTGTCCAAACGCCTCCAACGAGCTCGTTTTAGGTTACTTAACGTTCTGCAACAAGACGCAGAGGGGGTGTCTCTCTGTAACTCCTGCACCATCGCTCTAACCACCCGTGAGCATGGAAAGCCGTAGCGAAGGACCCCCAAGAAGCCCTCATCTGACAGGCAGTTTTTTCCAGTGCAGCTGGATGCCTCAGAGCTGGAGGAGAGGCGCTCTCGCTGTCCTTCACAAGAAGTCTCTCCTCCCCTTGCCTTCTGTGGGAGGAAACCGGTCATTTCCCCCGATGGCAGGAGCACACATTGCAGATCCTTACTGATGCCGTAAGGGACTGTGCAGCACTGGGGGTTGCACAGCACATGCAGACAATGAGGTCGGTGCTCTTACATGCAAAAAGCTGTTATTCCTTGGTGTCCGGTACCAATCTTCCATATAAATGTAAGTGCAATCTTTAAGAGAAACTTCTTTAAGTTGTACAACTCTGAGCACAGATGTACAGCTATGAGAGCAGATATATCACTGTACATCTTCCCATTCCTCCATGCTTTATGATTTTAAACGTAGCATTTCCTATGAAATGTGACAGAATTGTGTGAGGCTGTACATTTCAGTGTGACAAGTATTCAAAACCAAACACAAATTCTCTGCAGCTGTCAATAATCTTACTTCCTATAATGCTAGTGAGAGCTGAGTTTGCCAAGTCACATCCACCCGATTTGAATCTATCTCATGTTAGCTGTCATTTAAAAAGCAAAATATAACCCTACTACCTTTCAGGCCAAAAGGGATGACTGACATTTTACTAACATTCCAATTAACTCAAAAATCCCCCCCCAAACTTCATAACGTATACTGAAGGTCTTAAGATGTAACTGTGCTTGGCTTTCCTTTGAAAAACAACACTACAAAGCTAACAGTAAGAAACCACCACGATGTTGATGCATTTTAAGAGTGTAACATACCCAGGTTCAGTTGTAGGGTTCCCTACTGCAGGACTATTTGGAGCCACTTCATGCAAAAACTGTCACCTCAACACTGTCATAAAACCCATGCAGTGGGGAAAGAACTGTGTTGCCATTTTATGCAGAAAGTCAGCTGTGTAGTAAATAAAGGGCTGCATTACCCTTTACTGGACACTTGACTAAGAAAAGAACACAATTAAGACTTATCTCCTATGCAAAACTTCTAAAACTTTAATACTTGTTAGTTCACCTCTAAACACACACACTTATCATGAATACACTGGAATGAACATGGCAAACTGGTAAGTAGTGTTTCCAGCTTCTGAGAAGCAGAGTAAGCGGCCTGAGAAATCACAGTACATTTACTTAAGGGAAATGTCTGCGTCTGAAGGTACTCAGGAGGTAATATACTTTTGTAAATACTGTGGCATGACTACAGCAGTTACATCACCCAATACATTTAAACATACTGCCACCTTCATGTGTCTATGGTAGCCAGTGAAAACATGAACTTTGAAACAGAATTGCTTTAAGAATCTCTTCTCACCAGTAACTAGAGAGTTTGCTAAGGCTGTGTGCGTTACCCACCTCACCCATGGCAGCGGAACATGGAAATGTGGATTACACACTTACTAGTAAGTAGCACAAAGCTGAGGTAACGGGTTAAGAAAAACGGTAGCATCAGCACACCATTTACTAACTGGCATTTGCCTATCAGAGCATCAAAAGTAGATGCTGGTTTATTATCTTATTACAGATGGGCATCGGTGTGAGTTGGAAACCTTCCATTTGCAAAAATACTACATTAGGGATACTACCTCTAAACCCTTCAAGATGACAGTACTCCTGTTAGTCATTTTAAGATAGACATATGATTTCTACACTTTGGGAAATGAATTCAGTTACCTCCAAAGCTGCCTCAACATGTTTTCTACTGTAAGCAGAAGCATTAAACGTTTAACTGAAAAATACAACAGACATGACAGAGAAGACTCGGACAAATGAAAGCATTACTAACTCCACTGCTGGATTTCAGTTTGGGTGAGGGAAAGAGGTGATGCAAATAACAATGTTTCAGAACACACAGTACAACTGGTAGCTCTCAAGCTGATTCTTGGTTTAATATTTGCGTTACACAATTTCTACAGTGTGTTTGGTGTTCTTCCTCGGGAACACAGACCTATGCTCTGGGCTGTCTGCTTTACCAGGCTGCTATTCAACAGACTCTGCAGGTGTCTCTCCTGTTCTTCCACGCAAGTTACCAGAAAGATCTTTTTTCTTCTGCCCTTTCCCAGGTGCGTTTCAGCAGGTACACTGCAGCGTGAAGGCCCCCCACGTTCACCCACACGGTGTGAGCCTTGCGCCAGATGTGCCCCATCCGTGACAAGGCCTACAACCCAAGAAAACAGCCAGAGCGTGGAGGCGGCTTCGAGATACCACAATAAAGGTAAATTTGCTTTAGAAGGCATTTTAAATTATTCTAAATCATGTCTGACAACAACATCAAAAGACTACTCAGGCTGAACACCGTGTTCATAAACGTTACTTGTTATTGCTCTAAAAATAGATCATCTTCTGCAATGAAGCCAACTTACCATTTTTCCTCAACACATTTTCACATGTAAAGAGGTTTGATTTTGTCTCAGAGAACATACCTTGGCAAAGCACTTCTTGTCCTGTGTGAGCAGCACAGCCCTGCCCGTCCCCGGTGTGCAGATCCGGCCCATCTCCATAAGGCAGGCTGGATAGAGATCCCAGTTCTTCTTCTTTGACCCTATCCTGCAAAACAAATTAGGATCCCCTTTGTGACTGCTGGAAAACAGTTCACCCCACCTGCTCTTTCAGAGCTGGATAAGGGCATTCAGGACCACACTTACTATTAACTTCAGCCTGTATTTTTACAACAGACATCGATACTTCATAATTAAGCCCAGTTAAGTGACCAGAGAAGCCCCTACCCCTGGAATGATGAGCACATGCAATCGCGCCGGGGAAGCACCCAAACTTCACCCGTCACCCCTCACCTCTTCCCAAACGGCATGTCTGACACAACGATGTCCACGGAACCTGTCCGCAGAGGGAGGTTGCAAATGTCCCACTGAATGATGTCTAGGGGTATGCCCAGGGAGCTGCTGCTGCTGCAAGTGCAAAGAATTTTACTTCACACGTGGCTTACTGAGAATATTTTTTAAGCTGAGGAGGTCTACAACATTAGCAAAAGAATAAACAGGAAAACACAAACAAAAGAGTCAAGTGCATCAACGCAAACCAGATTTTTTTTTTACATACAGTGCTCCAGAAAAAGGAAATCACTTGTGCTCTTCTCACCTTTCCTTATTCTCGTTCTTCCTTAGTAAAGAAGAGATGTTGTTTGCTGCTCTCTTTACAGCTTGTGGGTTGTTATCACCAGCAATATGGTAGCAGCTAGGCCATTCTGTAGCTCCCTGGGGCAAAATGTTGATCATAAGCAAGATTAGCAGCAACATTGCTTCGTATAAAAAAAAAAAGCCACCGAAGCAAACGAGGAGTTGGCTATTCAGTCATTACCCAGAGAACTTAAGCGACTTATTCAGCTGCAGATACTGTCAAGGTTTATCAAGTTAAAACATAAAGAATCACCTCTATTGGTATTGCACCTGTACCACACATGGGATCAACTATGATATCTGTTGGCTGTGGATCACAGAGCCTGAGGAACAGAAAAAAAGATACGGTGAGAGAAGTCCTAAACCCGTGAATTGCTGTAAGGAAGGAAAACAACCATCTGAATCGCTCTGATTCTACCCTTCTAGCAAAACAACTCTGTGTCATTACTTTTCCCGTTTGTTAACCAGCATGTTACAAGCAGCAATATAGTGAAACACCTTACAGAATGAAAATTGGCTCACGCAGCAACCCTACTGTGAAAAGCACCCACTGTTAACTACAGTGTTCCACCTGACGTGCCTTTTCAGTTTTGTCCTCAAGAATTATCAGAAATGGCTTTTGCGGAAGCAGCGGCAGTTAAAGGATCAAGGTTCTGAAACAAAACGACCTATTTACCTGAGAATAGTACAAAACCATGCAGTGACACTCACCTGAGCATGCCATAAGCGAGAGTTGAACGAAGAGTGGTGGGTCCAAAGTGTGTAATGTTTCTTCTATGAAGACTCTCTTCGGTTAAGGCAATGCCCACAACTACCTCACTGTTGTGAATATTCAGAAGAACCTAAAGAATAAACTTGACCTAAATTTCAGGAGGAACAGAAGATTTCAAAGCACACCTGGTAAACAGTCATGAGACTCTCCGATGGTGACTAAAATACCAGAAACTACGTATGAAAGTGCATTCTTGGCAGGAAAGCAACACACGATTCAACGGCAACAAGGGGCAAAAGCCGGGAGAGCGCTCACGGTCTTCTCACTCCCACAGCGTTACACGGAGCTTCACACAGTGCTGTAACTATCACACTGGCTTTTTAGAAGCTTTGTTTTACAAGGATGGGGAAGAAATCAGGCACGTCCTGCAAGTCACAGTGAAGCATTTGCAAAGCAGCAATACAAATCCTATTGCTGGTCCTCTCCACCGTGTGAATTTGGGAGGTGCCAATGCTGCTACAGGACATTGTGCCAGCCCTTAACAGATCTGCAAGGAATGTCAAGTTTTTCTGCCCCTCAGAAGCAGTGGTCCCACACCCCCAAGGGACCACATCCAAGAGCTGTCCTTTCCAAACCCCTGCCTTCCCTATGGCAAGAAATAAACACCAGAGACTTAATGTTACCCCTTTTTGTCCCCTTCGCCCATAAAACTACAGCTTCTAGATGAAATATCTTCTGTTAATTTACACTGATGTGAAACAATGGATGAGGGAAAGATTTAGCAAGGGTGAAAGTAAAGCAGAAGGTGACTATTATAAAAATGAACAAGACCAAATGCAGCAGGAGGAGACAATGCTCAGCACCAGCACTGTGGCTGGGGGAGAGGGGAAAGCTTTTGAGCCCTGTCTCAGCTGCACTAGCTGAGGAGCAGACAAGAGTATTTGCAGAGCAGGAAAGGGACCTGAGGAAGAGAAGGCCACAGAAGATGATTATTATGGGTAGCCAGAGCACCGGCAAGTGGTGGGATCTGAGGCTGCACATGAGATGGCAGTGAAGGGAACACTTCTGAGGAGCTCGTGGCTCCAGCACAACCAGTTTTTAGCTCCAGAGTCGTCTTTTGAAGGCATTTAGAGATCTTTAAGCATCAGAATTAAGACTTTCTGCAATGAACAGGTAGGTATTTCCAAGGCACACCACTATACCTCTACGTCAAAGTTAGTCATGTCAGCTTTCCACTGGAAATGCTCCTGCACAGCTCCACCAAAGTCTCTGGCGGCCTCGTTTGAGGTGAAGCTGTGCTTGTCCCCTGCTCTGTTGCACGTCACACGGAACTTCAACACCTTCGCCTCTCCTTCCCCTGCCTGACTGTCACTGGCCTGGCTCTCACTCTCACAACCCGCCTGAGTGTCTTCCTTAGCGTCTGACTGTTCATTATCCTCCTCCCCGTTTTGGGAAGCCCCTCCTTGTGTCTCTTCTGTCTCCTGGCCGATGGCAGGTTCCACACTGGCAGCGTTCTGGGCACAGTCCTCCTGTTCAACAGCATCTTTTTGATCTGCTCCTTCCTCCCTGTCATCATTCAGCTTCTCTTTGCTGGCAGCACTCGGCAGATTCTGTTTCTTGCGTTTTGTCTTTCTCTTTTTCAAACTGTTGTTCAGCTCCCAAACTTTCAATGGATTGGTCCAAGGCAGCTTTTTAACCAAATCTTCCAAATCCTTTAGAGCATCTTCCTTTAAAAGACAAAAAAGAGTTCTGAAGTCATTCCATCCCTTTTAGAGCTATCCCTTCTTTATGCCTCTCAAATTAGCTTCCTAGCTGTGTAACCCACCACACCTCTAAGCAAAGCTGACAGCTTGTCGTGCCATTCTTGTTCATGGAACAGAGTGTCTTCTGAAACTAGTCTGAAATTAAAACCACCACTCCAAACCCAGAACTGATTTTAAAACATGGAGTGACTCACCTTGCTTTCTCTAAACTGGTAGTCCTTGAACTCCTGAACAACGACAAACAAATTATCCACTGACCTTAGGCGATGGACCTAGAAGAGATGAGAAACCGGGTGGCCCGTTACTAACCACCTAACAATGGGGACTGCGTTTACACCGGAGCCGGGATTTTGTCACCTTGCACCCGGATTTCAGAGACCACGTTGTCACACGGGGGTGTCACCTCTGGTGCACAGCCAGGGGAAAGCTTCCTGGCGCTGCCCGGAGCTTCAGGCTGCGGCTTCCCCTACCCTTGCAAGCGCGAAGCTCACCCGGTGGCTGCTCAGCCGCCGGCAGCCGGAGCTGTTCCGAGCTGCCTTTCGTAACGAACACCTTTACAGAGGAAGCCTTTCGCTCCTGAAGGGCCGGGACCCTGCCCTCGGCACTAAACCCGCCACCGGCGTGCTCGCAGCGCGGCTGCCGCGGCACGCAGGGGACCGCGGGGCGCGGGCGCGGGGGATCCCGCCGGACCTGCGGCAGGCTGTCGGCCGGGACCTCGAAGTAGATCTTCCCGCGGTCCCGGCTGATCCTGGAGGCCGAGCCCAGCTTCTCCTGCACCTCCGCGGCCGCCGTCAGCTCGAAGCCGGTGGGCACGGTGGCGCCGATGACGGCCGCGAGCTCCGCGCCGGGACCCGGGCTCAGCCCCGCGCAGCCCACCGCCGCCTCCGCCATGGCCGCGGCTGCACGCGCCGCCGCTACCGCCGCTTCCGCTTCCGCTTCCGCTTCCACTTCCGCTTCCGCGCCGCAGCGGCCCGGCCCGCAGCGCCCCCTGCAGCCCGCGAGCGGCAGAGCGGGGCCGTGTGCCCAAAGGCTGTGCGGGCTGTGCGGGGCTGTGCGGGGCTGTGCGGGGCTGTGTGGGGCTGTGCGGGCTGTGCGGGGCTGTGTGGGCTGTGCAAGGCTGTGCAAGGCTGTGCGGGGCTGTGCAGACTGTGCAAGGCTGTGCAAGGCTGTGCGGGGC
>WBNH01006222.1:0-22498 GCA_013401255.1 Urocolius indicus | reverse complement strand
GGGCTGTGTGGGCTGTGCAGGGCTGTGCAGGGCTGTGCAGGCTGTGCGGGGCTGTACAAGGCTGTGCGTGGCTGTGCAGGGCTGTGTGGGGCTGTGCAGGGCTGTGCAGACTGTGCAGGGCTGTGCAGGGCTGTGTGGGGCTGTGCGGGGCTGTGCAGAGCTGTGCGGGGCTGTGTGGGGCTGTGCAGGGCTGTGCAGAATGTGCGGGGCTGTGCAGCGCTGTACGGGACTGTGCGGGGCTGTCCGGGGCTGTGCAGGGCTGTGTAAGGCTGTGCAAGGCTGTGCGGGCCTGTGTGGTGCTGTACAGGGCTGTGCGGGGGCTCCCACTGCCGCACCGGGCTTGGGTCCTGCCAGACACACACCAGTGACTGAGCCACAACTGCTGCAGACCCTCCTTTGTCTTTGGGTGCCAAAGCATGAGTGGCCGTTCCCTTTTCCTTGTGATAACACGTACTGCACTCCCATGACCTCCTCGCGAGTGCCTTTGGCATGTGTCCAGCTCTAGAACCGATCTTCAAATGAAAACCTAGCTGCGAAATGTTTGATCAGAGGCAGAGGGACGAAGACAGGCCACCCAAAATACCTCCCCTGACAAAGTGTGAAGGCTGTGAAGCTAAAGAGGCGCTGCGTCCCCGCCTCTCCTCGCCTTCAGATCCCGTAGCCTTTACCTTTCCCAGTTGGGTTTATAAATGTCTCCACAGCTTGTTCTTCCCCAGTTGCAGCACGTGCTGGCATAGGTGCTGATTGTTTTTCTATGTATGGCCTCGTTCCACCGTGACATTGTAATAACCAGTGGGATGCCTGAAGCACTGCTCTTGCCATGGAACCTTCTGAGGCACCGCTTGGCTTCCACATGAGGAGCGTGCATGCGAGAGTGTCTCAGAGAGGGAAGGTGTGGGTTTGATTCCGTTGGTTTATTTTTAACTTGTGATTTAAGTCTGAAAATATAAAATTAAACCCATGGAATTTAGGTCATAAACATACTGGAGAAAGTGCCTGTGGAACAGCTTCTTTGATGATAACTTAAAAATAAGCTAAAGCAGAGAGAACCACTGAGGTTTGAATCTCCTTCTGAACCATGGCTAGCACCCACCTCAGCACAGTGACAGCGCCGTGGTACGGGGTGTAATGGTGGCTGCACAAACTTGTATCCCCATGCCTTGTGCCCCGGTGAGTGCTGAAGCAGCCTGTGACACTACACCCTTCTAGCAGTGTTTCTGCAGATGCAGGGTGCATGGTGCATGGTTTGCTGGCCAATGCAGAGCAGAGCATCCTGCACACAGCTCCGTGCCTGTGGTGCACAGCGCAGACCTGTCTGAGTTTTACTGTTTCCATCTGTGTGAGAGAAAGGTAACATAGTGTTTGGGAATCTGCAGCTGAAGGACAAAGTGATGTTATTTTGAAACCCAGAGATCAGACAAGAAGCCAACTGCCAACTTGATGGTTACTGGGTGGGGAGAATTAGTCAGTATTTATTGGCACACTGGTGAGCTCTGTGCCTTAGTCAGAAGAGGTGTGAACTGGCACTAGCAGGTGATAACCCAAGATAAATACTTAGCAACTTAAAGTGAGAAATTGTATGGCAAAACCTTACTACTGGGGCTATTTTGTTAACAAAGGGACTGTCCCACCTTTCCTGTCCCCACTAGGCTTTGCACATGAACAAATAAGTGACAGTTAGCAGCCCCTGTGGGTGGTTGCACAGCTGCTCTGAAGGTCAAGTGAGTGATACAAAAAGAGAGAAGTTCATACTAGAAAATATAAAAGACATGTTTAAAATGTCAGACTGGTCAAGCCAGTCAGGACTGGAGTCTAGCCTCTGAATGGTGTGTCCTCTCTATCACAGTGCTCTACCTCTCAGACAGCACTCCTCTGGCTCAGGAGTTGTGAGTAACGTGGTGAAACTGTGAGGCATGCACATGCTGTGGTAAATAAACCAACTACCAATGAGAAAGAGAGCAAAAGGTGTTGGAACAGCACCAGCAACTTCCCCATGTTTGAACCCTGCGTAGCTAGAGATGCCAGACACCCTGATAAAACTCTGCAAATCAGGCTGTGCACACCCATGGCTGGAGTTTAGGTCTGTCCTGTACATGTCTGTGATTTCCACATGTCCTGCCTTCCTGTGTAGTGTGAAGCTAGAAGCAAATCACCGACTGCTCCATTAGATGACACCTGGCGTGTTCAATTGAGCTCATGCTCTCACATAGCTTTATGTGAAGCCCTGGTGGGGTCTGAATCCCTGCCCCAGGAGAGGTGTGCCCTGAGGGGAGGCACTGCAGGGCAGCCCATCCCCACACCCCTACAATGGCCTCACACAAGGGTCTGTAGGAACACTCATCCCTGGGACCTGCACCTCCTGTGCTCAGAGCTGTTCATCTCCAGCTCTGCTGAGACTCAGAAATTAAGCTAATGTAACAGCCATCAGATGGTAATTGCTCCACTTATTCATCACGAAAGATCTGATGATTAGCAGGTGAAGAGCCCACTGAGATGAATCCAGCTTTGGCAGGAGGAAGGATACCTCCTACTTCCCTCAGGGAAAATTACCCTAGCTGGTAATAGGACTGGATTTAATTGGATCAGGCTTGTTTGCTTGGGAATGCAAGGCAAAACAATGTTAGGGAAGACATCTCAGAAATGAAATGGGGTTTGATCAGTGGATTCAGATGTAATTTAGTGCATTTCTTCTCCTAAATGTTAATACTAAATGTGTTCAGCTTCCTACCAGTTCTTCCCTTCTTCCTGCTGCAGGCAGCTGGCGTGCTATCTCACCACAGACTGTGACCCAGGGAAGGATCTGAGCTGCTCTGCTGGTTGGTTTGTGGGCTCAGTCTTCAACACACACAAGAATTTGAAAGGACTTGGAAAAGGTGAGTTTGATTTCCAGCACTACCAAATCCATCTCTGAGGACTTGTGAGCATGACCTCGAAGATAATGTTCAGAAGAGGAGATGATCGGTGGCCTCAAATCTGTTCTCTTGAAGCAATATATGATGTGTCAAAGGGCTGGCTCCTGGCTCCAGAGCGTGGTTTTGAACATGTATGCTTTAATAGTCTGAAGCCATTAAGTGGGTAGCGTGGGCTAGGCTCTTCATTGTTTCAAAGCAACACCTACACTGGTCCATTACTGATGTCAGCAACTGGCACAGCATGCTCCTCACCAAACCATCTGGCTGGGGCTCCTGCTGGCTATCTGGAAAGTAAACTTTGACTTAGCCTGATGCTGGGAGGGCAATGCAAGGTGAGGATGCAAAAGAACAGGTTCTTTCAGCTTGGGTTGTGGCAGGTTGGGTCCCTTACCTTATTTTTATTGGGATTCTGAGTGACACTGTGAATGAGAATTGTGTGGGATCTTTTAGGCAAAAATCAAATGCCTTCACTGCTGAGGTGAGATGTTATTTTATAGATGTGAGGGTTTGGCATTTGTGTTAAAAACATTGAAGTTTGGTTTTATGGACAGAACCATTCTGGTGACTTCTGCTTAGGTTCTGGTTAGGCTGTCACATGAAGCTTCACTGCAGCCAGCCTGCATCTCCCCTTTGCCTCACTGCATAGCTCCTGCAGCCAGCCTACATCTCCCCTTTGCTTCACTGCATAACTCCTGCAGCCAGCCTGCATCTCTCCTTTGCTCATAGCACAGTTCTGAAAAAATGACCTTTGCAAACACCCTCTAACTGGTAGAGAATCCTTCATGTGCAAGTTAAACTGCTTCCATGATTAATTATCCTTACTGTGTTTTTACAAGGAACCAGTATTTTATGTGTCTGTTAAATACAGTGTGTCCTGATGTTGCTTTCCAAAGCTTTGGAGCAGAGTTCTTTCATGTATCTTGTTGGGTAGATGCCAAGTTGTGTCCTTGAGGAGTGATTTTGTACAAAAAGAAGAACGTTCCAGCCAGAAAAGCTGGCTCCTGGAATGAGACTGCAGAATTCCTGATACTGGATCAGGTTATTGGCCCTGATAAATCAGATTGTTTATGCAGGAGAACATCTGATACAGCAGAATGTTTGTTCTTATTCCCCATATGACTATATTGCCCGGTCCCAGCATGTGGCAGAGATTTCTTTCTTCCAGCTCCTGCAGCTGATCAGATAAAGGTTTAAATCCAAGGTAAAACTCTATTATCGCTTCACATCCACAAATGTTTCTAGTACTTGGCAGCGCTGCCAGGCCAGTTTTGGAGAAGGACATGCTGGGTGTTACTGGACTCTAGTTCAGCTTTTCTGCCGTTTCCATCTGATTTTAGAGTCTGATTGTTGCTTCTGGGGTTTCCCGAATGACTGTCTAAGATTAGAGGATTCTGTCTAGTTTTTAACTTCCTGTCACTTTTCCTCTCCCAGCGCTTGGATCACTGGTAACACACATCTCTGCTGGACCTGCAGCGCTTGCTCCACTGGGCTGCCTCTGTGTTGCCAGCTGCCTTTGGACACAAGCTGGCTCGGTGGTGCTGGTCAGTGCTCTGTGGTTCTCTGGTGCTCTGCTTCCTTCTGGAGTAGTAGCAAACTGGCTGGGAATCTAAATATCTGCATTGAGAAGTGAAATCAAAAGTTTACTCTTGCAATATGAAAATGTTGTGAGCAGTACAGAAAGCTTTTCAGAGAAAAATGCAAGTGAGGGTGTCAGGCTCTTTCCTCTGTAACCTCTTTAAGAAAGTACTGCTTTTTGGGAGGCTCTGGGCAACAGCTTTGCCACTCCCTGAAATATCACTCATGTTGCATGCTCTGTGGTACTGGTTTTCCTTCCTCTTCTGCCATACTTCACTGCTACACAGCAAGCTGGAATGGATTCACTGCAGCAGTGTGGCTTAAGCACTGGGATTGGTTCAGATAACCTTTTAACCTACAAGCATCTACCTGCTAACTGACAGGCAAGTTTACTTTGAGGTAACTTGGTAAAGAGCATATTCTCAGACACACACAAATCCAAAAGGCAAAGATTAAGTAGTTTATAATGATTTTTTTTTTTTCCAAGGGATTTTAACCTCAAAGAGTGCTGGTAAGGTTAAACTAAGTGTGGCTGGATAGCCTGTGGTGTCAGCTGCAAACCAGTTGGACTGCTCTAATGGGAGCCAGTCCTTTGTGCTGTCTCAGTGGCCTGTGTGAGGAAGGGAGGAAGCAACACACTTCAGGAGCTCTTGCTCTTCCAGTCATGGATACAATTTTGTGGCTTGGAATCCGTTTTGACATCCAGAAAACGGGGATTTGGCAAAGTGTCTGCTGAGCTAGCGTGAGCTTTAAAGATTGAAAAGCTAGGGATCCTGAATCTTACTGTGGTTTTGCATCCAGAGTTGTTAAAAATGTCTTTTTCAGATTTCCTGTCTTTATGCCTGGGCTCACGTTCCTTGGGGAAGAGAAGGAGGGAAGGATGGTATACATAAGTACCCATCCTTGTGGTAAGAAGCCCTGTTGCAGGGTCTTTGATTAAGCAGTCTCATACACTGTCTGTCAAAGGCCAAGGAGGCTTTGTGCAACGTTCATCTGTTGTTGAAATTGCCTTCACTGGACAGCAGCGATGGTTTCCCTGCCTGTGATGGTGCAGAGTGAAAGTTCCTCTGGGTAAGTTACTGTGAAACACACCCAGGTGTCACTCTTGTCAGCAGAGGAGATCACTAAATTACTGCAGTGGATCTGCTGTGCCACTGTCAGGACTTGCCTGTATTTGTAAAAGGTTCTCCACTCATGGCAAGTTTGTTTCTTCAGGAGTTTTTGATGGAAAGAGCAAAGCATCATCAGGTGTGCAGTAAGAGAAGCAGCACCAGGTTTTGTTGGGTGGTCACATTCTTCCATCATCAGTCAAAACTGCCCCATGCAACCAGCAGGCATGGCTGGCAAAAACACAGCACTTGCACTCGATGTGTTGGTGTAACTGGCGGCGTGCCAGCTGCAGCTTTGTCCACAGCACTTGGAAGTCAATGTGCTGATTCCTTCGTGGGGAGGATGTGGAGTGTCCTGCTGGTGCTCTCAGCATGCTGCCTCTGCTGCTGCAGAACAGGGTTTGGCCATGACCAGCCAGACAATTCCCATTGCTGGGAGGAGGGGGACAGTACGTGTGTACAGTAAAAAGTTGCCTCCTGCTGAGAGGCCCGAGTCAAAGGGCTTTTTGGATCTTTCCTGTGGCTGAGGGTTTCATGTGTGTGTTCAGCTTCAGTCCGCATATCAGACTGAGCAGGCTGCATTCACGTGGTTTTAATAAAGCAGCTTGATCAAGGAGACCACACACTGCAGAAAGAGGCTGTAAGTTACCACCAACCGATGGATAATGTAAAGGAAGCAAATCTTCTGCTTCCTCTCTGCTGCTTTAAAATAGTTGTTTAACTGAAGGGAATTGTAATAATGAGAATCTAAACCAGAGCTCTGCCTGTCCCAGTGACCGCTGTTCGAATCGCAGCCCCTGGCTGGCTGACAAAGGTACTGTCACAGGATGTGTACGTTTCTGAAGCTGAGATCTGTTTCATTCTTTTATGAGCTGGAGTTTGAAGGCAACATGTTATCAGCTGGTCTAATCATAGCTGTAGAGAGAGGAGATGGGCATAAAGCCCATGGAAAATTTGCTTTGAAATTTCCCCCCTGCCTCTTCTGCCCTCTGATAAAAAAAATCTGCCAAACTGAAATCTTCAGACCTCCATCTTTCCTCTGACTTTACTGCTAGCTCTTGGTGGCTTCCTGTAGCTCTGGTGAGATGGTATTGTGTCTGTTTGAAGCTGTGGTTGCCCAGGCTATGAAAGGTGCTGTGTCAGGTGTGCTGCCTGGGCGCAGGAGGCAGCCAAGGAGCCGTGTGGCCTGTCTGACGCTGCAGCCCCCGTCCCCGGCCGTCCTGCCTTTCCCTCTGGGGAAAGAGTGTCACTGAAAGTCCTTCTGAATGATGAAGGATGTGTCTGCTGGCACAGCAAGGGCAGTGAGCTGGACTGCCAGGCTTTCCCAGAGGAGGCTGTTGTGTGTTTGTAAATGAATAAATGACTGGTTTTGGAAAAAAAACCACCCAAACAGGACAGGAAGGGTCCATTCATTGACAGACATTACTTGTATCAGAGGTGGGTATATTGGAGCTATGCCTATGAGGGACGGCTTTCTCCACCCTAACTGAAGTGTTATGTGAGTGTAACCCAAGCCTGGATGATTTCTCCTCACTGGAACACTCTGGTCCTACGTGAAGTGCCAAGTCAGTGTAAACTCCTTCAGTGACCAGAGCTGGATGATCTGTAGGAGGCCAGGAAGCCTCACTGTTGTCACTAATTAGGTTGATTTCAACCATGAAACATGAAATTTAGTCTCTTTTTAGCATCCCCTGTTATTCTTCCTTCTGCTCTTCCTGCCTGTGGGCTCTGTGGGCATTGCAGCTGAACACGGCTGTCATCAGCTCAGCTTAATTGTAATCTGAGTTCTGCAAATGTGTCCTGTGTGGAAGGTTTACATTATGTCACTAAATGGAAATCCTCTGTGAAGAATATCTGAGAGGGGACTGCATACACTCACACTCTTTAAATACCTTTTGGGGAGACTGAGGTTGTGGAATTTATTTTTTAGAAAACCTGATCTACTAATAAAAGTGAGTTTCTGTTTTAAACACAACTGCTGTCAAGTGGGAAGCCAGCACTGTCTGTTAGAATGGGAAACACAGTTGGGTTGCCTGCTTGGATTCTATCTGACACAGAGTTGTAGCTTTTGTGTCCCTGTGCTTTTGGTTTGTTAACAGTGGAAGAGCTGCTCAGACGTGACTGTAGCGGGAGTTTGTGTGACAGGAAGCTGGGCTCTCTGTGAGTCACCCTCAGAGGGGGTTTCCATTGATGAGAACACGGAATCTCACTTGTTCTTTGTGAGTCTGTGAAACACACATAGAGAAGCTAGGTGCAACATTTGCAGGGCAAGATCTGTCCAAATCCTCCTCTGCCTTTTCATGGCATATGGCCTGTACGGGATCTGACCCCGTGAGCTGTGTCCATCTGCTAGCAGGACTGCTCCCACCTCTTGGGGCACTAGCACGTGCAACTCAGAAATCTCGTTTGGAAAGATGCATTTCAAGAGAAAATATCTGGAGAGTGCGAGGTCTGAATGCTGCAGATGTGTGAAATGAAGGATGTAACCAAGGTGAGAGCAGCGTGCAGCGAGGCTGGCACAGGAGTCACATCTGTGCTCCTTTGTGCTCTGAGGTTGCTGGATGGAAAAAAATCACGTCTTTACAATTTGTCAGGGTATTTGTACGTGAAGAATAGTGAAAGCAGTGTCAGGATTCAGATGATGCTTCCATCTGTCCTTCACTCTTTCTTAAAAAGAATTTATTATGTGCAGAGAGTACTCGACTCCCACACATGGAAAGGCAATTTAAAGAGAGCGCGAAGTGGAAAACAGTCTGTGTGCTTCCATCTCGCCAGGGCAGCAGGGTGAGGGAGGAAGGCTGGGCTGCCTGGGGATTCAAAATGGTGATCTACAGGAACTTCTGTCTTACATCTGGGCATGATAGAAAGAGGAGACTGCTGACAGACTTCTGAACAACTCTGAGAACATTTTTAAAACAGAAGCTCAGTACCTTCAGCTCCATCTTAAAGACAGAGAGCACAGCTCAGATTTGGTAATTCATATTCCATTCCAAACACACAGTCTCTATCGGGGCCTCACAAAGCACCACCAGTCTGTGTGAACCCTTCAAACAGTTATGTGCTCTTCCAGGCCATAAGCAACCCCCTCACATGTTCTGGTTGCTGTACTGTGATGAGTGCTCTTTCTAGCAGCTATCAGATTCTACAGCGCTGTGTTTTTAAGATGCTAAGGAGAGATGCCTTCTGAGTTAGATATTGCTGAGCTGCATCTGTGAAATCAACTGCAGGGAATCCAGACTCCACTTGGGCCCCAGCTATTTGGCTTTAAATGAGGAAGGTATTTTAGAGTGAAACTGGGGAAGTTGTGCAACTCCGCGGGGAGCAGAGTCTAGAATAAACTCCAGGTTTAAATTTTCTCTCTGTTTTTCTGCAATTTAGAGATTTGTTTGTTCTATATCCATGACTACGTGGCTGTTAGAAGCAGACATGTCTCATCAAATGAGGCTCATATGAAATACTTACAGTGGCTCGTTAGCCTCCAGGGCTGTGGATACCAATCCTCTGGCAAGGCCGTCTTGCTCTCCAGCGCTGCCCCACCAGCACGCCTCGCCCTCTGCGTGAGGGAAGCTCTTCAGTGCAAGTCAGTCATGTGTCTTGGCTACAGAATAATGAAGCCAGAGAAACAAGACTTGTTATTTTGAAATTCTGAAACATGACAGATCATCAAACTCATTTCGTAGGGCCAGATGATGACCTTTTTGGAGTAATGAACCCAATTTACTGATGGTACAGGTCATTCACCCACATTCCTATTGGTAAGATTTTGTTTTGGAGAGTGTAAAATGCCTCCACAGGGTTTCACCTGTCACCCATGAGTGTTCATTGCATTTGCAGTTTGCCTTGGCAGCAAGCTGTACTTGTCACGTGTTACATATTTGATTCAAAGTGTGTCTGAGACAGTTTCCTGGGGACTAGCTTTCCTGTGTTTTGGTGAAGGATATGTGAAGAACCACCTGCAGTTTGTGGGATGGGGCTCCTGAGCGGGAATGGAGCATCCTGGGCGATGGTCAGTCAGCTGTGTGTTACCTGGTGGGGTAAATCACTACACAGGAGTGTAGTGGTGAGTGACCTCAGGCGGGCACCTGTCTGCCGGTCTGTGGCTTCCCTTGCCCAGGGACCCCCTGGGTTATCACTTTGCAGGAGACCATGGAGGTGTTGGTCACTACTTCTGCTCACCTGGATTTTCTACTTTAACCTGGATACTCTCTGAACCAGAGCTGTTTTGGATGAGGAGTGAGAGCTGATGGAAGAGGGAGCAGCAGCTCTTCCCCCAGGCTGAACCCTGCACCGCACCTGCCTCCGCACAGCCAGCTGTGGGTCAGTGGTACTTAGTTTTGTGCAGAGCATGGCAGAGCAAAAGCCTTGTAGTATTGATGCAGACTTCTTGTAGCATTGTTAAAACATCTGCGGTTGAAAAGCTGCAGTGTCCTGCATGCTGTTCTTTTAGGGCCTGGCTCAGGTTTGCTGGTTATGAAACGAGTGACATTGCTGGGTGATGTTCTCAGGAAATAGTGCTCTCTGCTCTGGCCTGAGTCCGTGCGCATGCAGCATATTCTCCGTGAGGCTGCAGCAGGCTCTGGTGCTGGTGTCAGCTCTGTTTCCACCTTTTCAGTGCATGCCAAGGGCTAGATGCCAAAAGCTGGCAATGAAACAGCTCTGGGAAGGTCCTAGACCAGGAGCGAAAGGGGCCACAGGAAGGATGCCAAGAAACAAGAGACAGGAGCTGCCAGGATGGTGGCTGAGAAAGGACTGCGCTCCCAGCACTGCTTTCCTTAGGCCAGCAGAAGGGAAAGGAGCTGTTAGTGCTCCAGACAACTTCCAGTCTTTTTTTCCTGTAAATATTTCTGGGCTATCTACATATCTGCCTGGAGGGAACACTAACACTAAAGCCTCAGACAAAATCTCTGTGGAAACATCCTGTTCCACTCATATTTTTAAGTGAGAAGAGAATCAGACGATAAGCAAGTATTATGTGCGGGGGTTGTTCAGCACCTATGGAGGGTACCTGCCTCGCTGATCATGAGGATGCTGTGAGATCCTGCATTGCTTGGGTCATGCTGCCTGGGAACAGGAGACTTGAAACTTGTTTGTAAAGAAAAAAATGTAGAATCATTTTGCTTGGAAGATCATCCAGTCCAACCCCCCTGGGCAGGGACACCTTCCACTAGACGAGTCTGCTCAAAGCCCCAACCCAATTTGGCCTTGAATGCTTCCAGGGATGGGGCAGCCACAGCCTCTCGGGGCAGCCTGTGCCAGAGCCTCACCACCCTCACAGGGAACTTCTTCCTTACATTCAGTCTAAATCTCTTTCTATTCGAAGCCATTACCCCCTGTCCTATCACTACATGCCCCTCTACAAGTCCCTCTCCAGCTTTCTTGCAGGCCCCTTTAGGTGCTGGAAGAAGAGGAGATCGAATAGGTCCTTTGGTCTGTGCCAGGAAAAGAGCTACACAAGTAGCACTTCTTGAGTTATTTGAGAGAGAAAGGATGGAAAAAATAATATCCTGAGTGCAGGTAAATCAGCATCCTGTGACAAGAATGAAGTGTGGGCTTAAATGTACAACTTGGTTGACATTTGATGTGTCATACAGAAAGTCAGACTGCAAGCTGATTGGAATATCACAAGCTAGTCCTGGGCAGTGTGACTGGGGAGCCGTGGGGCTGGGACCAGCCTGGGGCTCTGCTGGAGATGTGCTTTGCAATTTCTAGCAAAGTATGTGCCTTTGTTTCCTCTCACCTCATCCTGTCCTGGTTTTCATTCTGTCAGGTCAGGAATATCAAGATTATCTCTTTCTCAAGAGCTAAATGCTTCTTTGAAGTATTGTAAGAACCTCCCCCAAAGTGTTGCCTCTCATGCAAATGATGAGACTGTCCTTGAATCCCTGTGAGTAAGCAGCCTGTGTTGTTGTTTGTAGTACTGTTGAGGTTGCCAGTTAGACCTGACAGCAACATTCTATGAACATTTTGCACTGACTCTGGGCGCACAGACAGCTGGCAGAGCGCTGCTGAATTCCTGTTGTACACACGTGTCTTACTGAGCTCCTCACTTTGGAGCCGTCGCGTCCAGCGCGTAGCCCTGAGGCAGCAGCGCTATGGACAGCTGCCCCGTGACGCAGGGTTATGTCCATGCTGAAAAGAGATGTGTTTGTACAGTGAGAGCTGACTGGGTATCACACCTCTGCAGTGCTGGGAAACGCAGCGCATCAGGACGTGCATCCTCTTCAAACCTGACGCAGGTGATCAAGGTTGCTGCTGTGTTTTCTAGTAGGGAAATGGATTAAAAAGCACATCTGTCTGTCTGAGAAGTTGCAACCCAGGATGCCAGGCTGCATCTCTGCTTTGCCTGTGGAGACATCTAACTTGAATTTCCACTCTTGATTTCTAGAGGGCAGTGCCCTGATTCCTGGGCTGTGCTTTTGGAGAGCCCCACTAACTGGACGTTTTCCAGGGATTCACATGCACCTCCTCCAGCAGCAGCACAGGAGGAACTGGCCCAGCCTGGGTGGCTGAGGTGTGCTGGGCCCTTCGAGGATGGGACAGGGGCTCTGGTGACAAATGGGCTGCTCCCTGCCCGCCTTCATGTTTCACGGGGCTGCAGAAACAGCACAGTCCGTCAACACATAGGGAGCTTAAAAAAGGGAAAAGAGAAATCAAACATCAGTGTGTAACTGAACAACAGCAGAGCTATTTCTGTCAGAGCTCTTCGAGCCTTCCTGGCACAGTCCCACGTGGCTGCTGCAGCTCTAGCGAACCCAGCGCTTTGTCTCCACGCAGTGCAGCTCTCCAACCAAAGAACCTACTCCAATACAATTGGGTTTATGGCTGGTGACAATCCTCACTCTCCTGAGTCTCCTTGGTGTGGAAGCTTCCCCAGCTTATCAATAGCATATCTATTATGTGACACTTGCCTTTCCTCTGAAGCTCTCCCAGCCACTGCTAGGCAGCGCCTCATCACACAGTAAATCTGCTTCTAACTGCATTGGAACAAAAGCCTAATGTAGTGTGCAAAATAGGAAGAGGGAGACAAAAGTGATAAAAATCAAATTAGATTCACCATGCACACAAATTTCAAACCCAAAGCACAGTGATGCTGAGAATAGAGGGAAGAAAATGAGCTTTAAAAACAGGCATAAAAGCAGATCGCTGTCTTGCTTCACTTCTGGAGCCAATTTGCATTCTGCAGGCACAGCCAGGGGAGGCCACAGCCAGGGCTGGGGCAACTGTGCCCACAGCTAATCCCCATGGCAGTTTAAAATGCTGCTCCCTTTCTTCCCCAGCTGGCTGTTCTCACTCCCTCAAGCAGAAGCAGTGTCCCCATTGAGCAGAGCGGGCTCTGTGAGACCTAGCTCAGTGCCATGCACAGCCCACAGCTTTGCCAAGCTGCAGCGTGTGTGAAGGTGCTGGCACTGACCATGACCTGCAAGGGGCTTCGCTGTCCTCACAGCTGAGACAGGGTCCAGCGACTCTCCTCAGGGGGTGGTGGCACATAGCTTGAGCATGGTGACACCTTATTGCTGGGCACATCTGCCCAAGCCCTTCCGCAGGCCCAGGCAGGGCATGTGGCCAGCCCCAGGCATGCTGATAGACCAAAGTGCTTGTGTTGCTTCAGCTATTCCAGGAAAGCCTCATTTATGCTGCCTCAGTAAACAGCCTTCTTCTCACGGGGAAGGGATGTCTCCTTCAGCACCGCTCTGTCAGGCTCAGGCTTTCCATTGGCAGGGCTGTGCCTCCTGTACACAGGCAGAGCTAGCTGGCAGGAACAGCGGACACGAGCCCTGATGCTGCTTAGCGAGGGTTGGACTAGATCATCTCTAAAGGGCGCTTCCAAACCCCTACCATCCTCTCCTCTCCTCTCCTCTCCTCTCCTCTCCTCTCCTCTCCTCTCCTCTCCTCTCCAGCTTTCCCTCTTTTTATTGCCCACGTTAAGCAAATCCATCACAGTGGGGTTAATTCTCGGGCCTCACTGGATGATATCAATAATTAGCACTGTTCTTTTTTTACCATATGAAAATGTGAAGCACATGCGCTGTTATACACCTCCTACCAAGAGCTGGCTTTACGTTACAAAGCATGTCTGGGTGTAATTTGGGCTGTAGCAGAAGGAAATGTCTAAGGAAAGAGGAACTGCCAGAAACACTGTGTTGCAGTGGTGCAGACTGCACAGTTTTCTGTCTGCCTCTGCACCAAAACCCCAGAGAGCCAGCCCTTGGATGCACCGGCTGCTTCCCTCGTCACGCTGGCCCTTCAGCTCCGTTGCTGTTGTTATCCTGAGCTACTTTGCATTCAGCTGAGCTGGTGGAGGAAATGAGAAAATCCCTGTCTTTTAAATTGATATTGAAGCCAAGAACTTGGGAAGCAGCTTGTAATTGAAAGTGTTAGTGCCTGTGCAGGCCCTGGCTGGGGCACCCGAAGCCCCTGTGCCAGGCCCACCGCCTGCCTGCCCCTGGTTGGGGTTCCTCGGCTGGGCTCCACTGAGGCAGCCTCAGCACTGGTGTGGAGAACAGATTGAGGGCAATGGTGTACGGCCCTTGGAGGCAGCAGAGGAGGTGCAGTGGAGACAGGAGCAGGAGCAGACCTGGGAGATACTGTGTGGCCAGTTGGGTAGGGCTCAGAGAAGAGGTGAGAGCGTTGTGTGAACCCTTTGTGCTGAGTTGTGCCAATGCAAGTCTGTTTATCCGCCTATCACAGCGTTTGAGTGCCAATAACTACAATCTATCATTTTGATCTCATCCTTTGCTGCACTCCTCTCTCACCTTGTCCCAATTATCAGTGCTTTTCACTGTCCTAAGCAGCACCGAAACTGTAACGAGAACATGGTTTTCTCTGTTTTAAGAGACGAAGTTGCTGCAATAATAAACAGGTGGGCATAGTCCCCTGCGATCATTCTTTCTGGAAAGAAAGAAAAGCACTGACCGCTCTCCTTCCACTCCATGTGCAGGTCTGGAGAGCTGCACAGCTGAGCCATGACGAGAGGAAAGGTTTCCTCCTCAGGCATGTGTTACTGAGAAGGGGTGCTTAAAAAAACCCCAAACCTTTCCAGCCTTTCAGGAAATGACACTGGCGTGCTGGAATTTACAATGAAGTTGTGAATGTGGCTGGAGCCCAGTGCTTCTCCAGGAGAAGGCCCCTTTGTCCAGCTGTATTCAGCTCTAATGAGAGGGCTAAATTCTCCCTGAAAGGCCTGTTTTCCATTTGGCCCCTTTTCCTTCATCAATCGCTGTCACTTTAGACAGAAGGCCCCGCATGCAGCTTCCCTTCAGCCTGTGTGCCGCTCCGGGGCTGCGCTCCGCGGAGGACAGGCTGGCCTACTAAAATGCATCTCTGAGCCCCCCGAACAATAGCGCTTTGTGTGAGCAGCACAGTGCAGTCTCAGTTTCCCAGGCTTTTCCTTTTCTTCTCTCCCCTCTCCTGCTGTAAGCCCCCGGTGACGCGGGAGCGGGCAGAGGCTGCTGCCACGGCGGCCGGACAAAGAGGCGGCGTGCTGTGCCCTCCCCCTGCGAGGCCTTTGGCATCATGTGCCCCAAGTGCAAGAGACCTGAGTAATTTCAGCATGAAATGCAAGCCAGGGTAGAAGCAGGGGTCCCGTGTCGCTCAGAGGCAGGCAGGGAGCTGGGGAGTCAGGATGAAGGCGACGGGGGTCACTTGGCAAAGGCGGGTACTGCGGTGCTGCTGCTGCCCAGGCATTGCCGTGGCTGCTGGTGTCCCCACACTCCCAACACCAGCGCTGGCCTCTCTGCACCTCTGTTCTGGACAGATAAAGATGCTGGAGTGAGGAGTAATGGGGTGAAGTTTACAAAACCATAAGGATAGTCTGAATGTCTGTGGCACGTCAGAGGTGCTCATTAGCACAGGCAGGGCAGCAGCGATACTGAGCCCACACACAAGCTTTGCGTCAGCAGACAGGAGCATCCCCCCAGAAGAAAGCACGAATGTCAGCTCAATTTACAGAGAAGAAACAGGGGCATACACAAGACCTCTGTGTCCCAGATCAGACCCCATTTCTGTTCCAGTGGGCCCCGTGCCCACCTACACGCTCCTCTTGCCCTGTGCTCCTGGCTGCTGCTGGATGACAGAGTCTGCCCTCGCAAATGCCCTGGCAGGCATGGGCTGTGCAGGGCAGGTTCATCAGCCCTCGTTTCTGTCACATGAGGTGCATGTGCTCTCATGGGCAGGGACTGTGTCGTTGTAGGGATATCCGAGGGCCCCCACAGCTGGGGGTGCTGCTCCGGCTGGGCCTGGGGGTGTGAGGGGCCATTCGCAGGGGCACACGGGCAGGTGCGCCCCATCCCCAGGCAGAGCAGGTCCAGGCTTCAGCCATCCTGTGTGTGCTTCTGAGTTCTGGATCCCAGAGCACCTAGAAATGTGATTAGCGAGTGTCACATTGCAGATGGAGAAATGGAGATCAGGTGCCACTAAATCAGCTGCAAACAATAAATAGCAGCGACCCAAACATTAGAAAGCAAGTCTGATGGCTACTGACATGCTGGAGGGTTTCCTCTGGCTTCACTTGGACCTGATGCTCATGGCTCTGGAAGATCTGACCTGTGGAACTAGCCCCAAGGCCGCTGCAGTCTGCTGCCTCATGCCCTTTCCTCTTGAGCTACTGTGCCATCTGTGGCATCTGGAAAGAAAGTGGTAGGAAAAGCTGGTTTTAATAGGCTATGTAGTCACAAGCAGTCCTAGTCTGCAGGGTGCAGAGCCACTGCTGATGTAAATGGATCAAGGAGTATCTGCATTCTGCATGTGACAAAAATGGGCTCAGTCCTAGAAAAGAAAATTGCCCCTGTACAAGCTGAAGAGAGGAGCTGAAAGCACAGGGTTTGCCTGACAGGCTGTACGTGTGCAGGAGCTGGCCCTGCGTCTGTGGCCATCGGTACTGGTGCAGTGATTGACTGCTCATAAACAGTAATTCAGGGATGATAAAAAGACGTTGTTAAAAGAGCAGCAAGCTCCTCCTTCAGTGCAAGTTCTTTTTTTGGTCTGTTGCTACAGCAACTCTCTGCTAAGAACAAAGATGACAGCAAGATATTAAATTTTGCAGCAACTCAATTGACTCTTGATTTGCCTCAGTAGCTGAATCCTACTGCACTAATTGTGTTGGATTTCAGATAGAAATCATGCCTTCCTGTGACAAGAATTCCTGCATTGCTTTTCCATCCTTCCCCTTAGAAACCAATTAAATCAGCTTATTTAAATCCAGTGGGTGATTCTAAACGCCACATTTCTTGGCTTTATTTCTGTTGCACGCAGACATCGTATATTGTAAGCCACAACTCGTATTCTGTACCAAAATCCCCACAGCCTTTATATTCTTCAAGAAGAAACAAACAGTTCTTGGCAAGTTGGGCTTTGGCAAAGTTCACTTTATGCCAGTGGCAGAGATCAGAGATGCATAATGCAAATTACTGTAGCAGAGGTCATCTGAATTTATGAATGTTAAACTTGCCTCTGAAGCAGTGCTGCACTGCAGCTCCTTCCCCCCGACCTGCCGCCGCCGCTTCTTGCAGGCGTGCAAGAGGAAGCCACTGAGCATCTATGTCTTCACTTCTGCACACACAAACTCACCTCGTGATGGCAGATCTCAGTTTTGGCAAGAGATCCCCCATGTCTTTGTGGGACTGTCACCTTGAGAGCCAAACCCTCGGCTGCTGGAGGTCAAGAACTTCAGCATAGAGAACTTCACCTTTGGAGCGAATGTCCCTTGGCTCTGTGCTCAGCTGCTGCCTGTGTGTGCCACACGTGACCGGCACAGCTCCGGGCAGGGTTAGTTGTGCTGTGGCTGCTGGGCTGCGTGTGCACAGCCATGGGGCTGCTCTCCGGGAGCTCTTAGAGTGGGGAGGAGGCAGTGGAGCAGTGACATACATTCAGAGTCAGCGTGGGGCATGCAGGAGGCCGAGCCGAAGCAGGAGCCTGTCCCACTGGGGGTTTAGTACAAGATTAAATCTAAGGAAGTAGAACCAATGGAGTGAACCAGAAACAAGGTTCTTGTTGCTTTCCCCGAAAGCTGTTGTGCAAAAGTACTTATTTGTGTGCTTAAGTAGAGCAAGGCAAAGGACTCCAGTGTGTCCTGGGGGCAGGACTTGCCCAGCTTGTGGGTTTGAAAGGCACCCAGCTTGGATATTAATGTGCAGTGGTGTGTACCACACGGGCCATGTCCTTCCCAAGCAGCCCAGGACAACCAGCCCTCTCCATTCTGCCGGGACGGCTGTGAACATCCGTCCGTGCTCAGCTGAGGGGCTCCCATGCAGGAGGAGCCTCCAGCCTCCCTGCTGCCTCCAGCCCCAGTCCCCGCAGTCCGTGCCCTTTCCCGTGGCAGAATCTGCAGGTGACAGCACAGAAGCAGAACCGCAGCTTCCACCGCACCGTCTGGGTAACATCCCCGAGGAAATGTGAGGTGGCAGATCTGCACAGGAAGCTGTTAGCAACAGACCTTGCACAACGGCTTAAGCAACACGTGGTGCAACTTCGGCCTGGCAGTTACGCCAAGCGCTGCGCAGACTGTGACTCCAACGCCTCTCCCAGCAGAAGGGCAGCTACCGGGAGGAGCTGCTGCTGCCGAGCTGTTCATCATCAGGCCTCATGCTTTTGCTCACAAGTAAATATTCCCAGTTCTTAGAGTGCCTCCAGTTACTGACCAGTGGAATGCTTAATCCTACCAAAGGCTTGACGATGGTAACAGGGACAAAGGCAAGTGTCCAGACGGGCTCACATTTTTGTTTCTTCTCTGGATATTAACGTCTCCAGAGACACTACACAGGCATTTTTGGAACATCTCCTTCTACTCATGGCTGAGCTGTTGGAAGCTCAAACTAAATGAAAATAAAACTTAAACTTCTGAGGTGCTTTATCTGAAGAGGAAACGGTATGTAGGGCCCAAAAAATCAAAGGTGATGTGCTGCAGTGCAAACAGGTCCCATGTCCCATGTGTGCAGCCACTTAATTCTTACACTGAGGAATATGAATCTGGAAGTCGTTTTCCAGCAGTTGAGCTGTATTAGTGCCTTGCAGTATCTGCAGAGCAGATGAGCCATCGGGGCTGGATCCTGGTTCCCTGGGCTTTGTGTCATAGATGTTATTGCACACATGATCCCACTGAAGTTCAGTGCTGTCCCACATGAGCAATCCCTCTGAGTCTGGCTGCCCTCAGCACTTAGCTGCAGGTTACATGAGCCTGAGGAAGAGCCTACATCTCCTGGTAATTCCTGAGGCTGAACTGGGACACATGCTCTCACCAGGCTGGGGTCCCAGAGAAGCCGTGAAGGGTCCTGCAACACATCAAAGGTGAAGGTCGTCCCTCTTCCCCAACACCATCAAATGAAGCACAGGAGTACAGCACAGGAGTTCTACCTTCCAGAGATCTCAGGAAGGGAGAAAGACCAGGGAAGAGTTGGGGTCCTGCAGCAGGAGCTGCCTTTGTCTGGGGTGGGTACCTGGCAGCAGTGCTGCCGCTGGTACTCGCGTGAAGCTCGGACAGGTTTCCACAGCAGCTGAGCGCCCATCCAGCCCGACTCCAGCCTTCCTTCCGAGAGCCTCACCAGCCCGAGGGCTGCTGTGGCCACAGGCAGGGCCAGGCTGTGCCAGCGTCTCTCTGGAAAGAGTATCTGCACTCCTGGAAGGCAGATGGGTATATGTATATTGTGAAACACTTACAGCCTGAAGCTGGACACAAAGAGGGCAAGACAGCTTCGGCCTAAAGAATCTTCCTTAATTTAAGGATTGCTTCAAGCAAGCATTACCTCTGCTTCCTGAGCACACACAAGGCTATTGCCCTGGAAATAATCTGCATTAGCCTTACTGGAGTGACCATGTTGCCATAGCTACTGCTGGCTCCTCCATACCTCAAGCCTGAAGCATTTATTATGATTAAATCCCAGCCCATCCCATTCTCAATTTAAAAAATCTGTGTTGAAACTGTCACAAAGTGAATTAGAACGTAATCCTTCTTTCTAAAAAGCTGCTTTAAGGAGAAATCCCACAAATGGTCTCAGACATTGGCACTTATTAAAAATCAGTAGTTTGCAATTGGATTATTTCTCCTCAGACATTGCTGCTTCTGCATTCTTAGTGACACCTGAAAAGCACGAAACTCGGAAGCTATGATGTAATTTCATGATTGTTTGGGGTTGTTTCTTTCCAGCACTGTATTGCAGACCTTTCTGATGGAAGACGTCTGGCATCCTCCTTAGATGCTCAGCTCTGGCCTCAGAGCCACACGCGTTGCTGGCATGTGACACAGCTTGTTCCTAGACAATGTTGGTGCTTGCTCTCCTGATACCTGTGAATGCTACAAGGAGAGGGAACTGCTGCTGGGGTCAGTCTATGATAAAATGGCCTGTGCTTGTCTTTTTCTGTTTGGCTTTTTCTCTGTGGAGCATGAGCTCTGAACAAGCTCCCAGCCACGAGAGCCTTTGCTGCACCACCATCCCTGCACTGTGTGAGCCCCTAACTGCTACCTCAGCTTGCTGTCCGTGCTTTGGGAAAGCACATGCTGTAGGTCTATAGGACAGATCTTTTCACATCCCAGTGACACCCCCTCCAGAGACTCCATGTTCCTGGAGGATCATTCTTTGACACCTCTCAGCTCTCTCTGCCGTCCCCTCTCCAGCCCCACTCCGAGTACTGCCCCGGGTGCTCTTGTTTCCATGTGACTCACCCCAAGCTGGGGCAGGCGCTCACACGTGGCATCCCAGCCCCTTCCTCGTTACCCTGGCAGGGGAATGTGGCAGCATTTGCTCCCCACAGAAAGCCTGGCTGGTGCTTCTCTGTGGAACCCCAGCGAGGCCTCTGCCCTGCGGAGAGCGGGGCTGTGGGTGTGTGCGAGGGGCTCCCAGCGAGCCCCACAGCTGCAGGGCTGCCCCTCGGCGTGCAGGATGCTTGCCCTTACCCTGCCTTCCCACTGGAGTAGTGCTGCCAAAACTGTGGGTTCACAGAGAGCAAGATTTCCTACCAAACTCGTGCTTTTGGAGAGCTGACAAACAGTGTGAATGGTGCAGAGGAGCAGGGTGCTCATGGAGAGGATTTAGGATTCTCTGAGGCAGACTGAGGTTTATCTCCTGAACCTTTCGTTTGGAAGGTGATTTATTACAGCCAGTCAAAGGCTGAGACACTCCCACTTTCTCCTTTCTTTAGTGACAATGTCCTACTGTTTTCTTGTTTATCATGCGGGGGGGGGGGGGGGGGGGGGGACTGCTCAGACCAAGCTACATTGTGTTTCAAAGCTATTTGGAACAAAACGCTAAGGATATTGCTCCTGCCCTGGGGTACCTGTGTTCTACCTGTACCTGGTCACTGTCCTCTCTCTGCCAAAGGCTTGGGAGCCCGAGCGCGGCCGGGCCGGGCAGCGATGGCTGCTCAGCCCCGCGGCCGCCGCGCTGCGTGGAGCGTGGAGCTGCTTCCCCAGCAGCGCTGCCTTTGTCTCCCTCCTCTCTGGTACTCATGGCTGCTGGAAATGCAGAATGCTCCTCTGTGTGGCCTGCTGGGGCTAGGTAAATTATTTGTGTAATAGGCTTGGTTTATTTTCTGTAAGCTGGCAGAATAACCGTGAATCATCAAATCTCCCTGAATTCACTCCACAGAAGATACCAACAAAAGGACTCATTGTGCAGAGCGGCCAGTGGAGAGTGGCTGGGGCTGGACAGAGCAACCACAGAGCGGGGCTGGCTCCCCGAGAGGCTGGCTACGCAGGCTCTGCCAGCGCAGGAGCCGCCATGCACTGCCCCGAGAGCTCACTGCTGACACAAGTGTGGGGGCTTCACGACACCAGGTCCCAGCTACTCTTTCTTACTGAGCCAGAAACGCCCTGGCAAAGAGCCTGAAACAGCCTTGCTGCTTCTGCTAGACTGCCATCTTCTCCTTTTCTTCCTAATTGTTAACAAAGGATGACAAATGTATTCAAGGGCGGCTCCTTTCCAAGACAGCTTCTGGATGAAGTTGGGGGACTCATTAGGATCTGACCCTTCGTTTGCAAAGGGGTTTCTGTCCCATCCAGCCGCTCCCTGGCCCCTGTCTGTCACAGCCCAGTCCTGCAAGGGCCCTGCACTGAACGTTTGTGCTGCCGTCCCAGGCAAGGCAGAAATGGTGCCACACACAAGAGGTGTTCTGCCTTTCATGCCCCTAGTTTAACTCTCCTGGAGGTAAGCTTAACTGAAGCAGGAATTTCTGTCTTGAGAATGGCCTCTCGTGTGTGTGCTGGGCCTGCTCCTGGGGCTGGAAAAGCAAGACCAGACTTCTGCTTGTTCCTTGTAACAGTGGGGTTGGCTGTGCTTTGTGACCTGGAGCCTTCCCGATGCAGTTCTGAAAGACAGCACCAGTCAGAATACACTCCATGCGTGAGCTGAGCTACCTTTGAGTTAAATGTGTGCCATGAACCTCTTGCATGCCGCTGTGCTCATGTTTAGTATTGTGCTTCTGTTGGTGAATCCATTGCAGCTGAACTTTTGTGACTCTGTGAGGGGAGCTGTGGGGGGCTGCAGAGGTGAGGGGAGCTGTGTGGGGCTGTGGGGCTGCAGAGGTGAGGGGAGCTGTGTGGGGCTGTGGGGCTGCAGAGGTGAGGGGAGCTGTGTGGGGCTGCGTGGCATGATGCAGCCCCAAGGCATGGCCCCGGGCTCCCTGTCCTTCCCCAGGGGCCCAGCACCCGGGCACCTCAGCTGACAACTGCTGAACTGTTAATCCCGTAATTTCTGACCCTTTTGCCCCAGAGGAGCAGCTTCTCGAGCGGGGTATGTCTGGAACACGGGGAACTTGCTGGTTTTAAGCCCGTAGAGGCTTCCAGCCGTGCTGGCCGTGCCGGTGCAGCTCCTGGGAGGCTGGAGAACAGGGGAGCAGTGGCAGGGCCTGGCATGGTGTGCGGGGAAGGGCGCGATTCGGAGCTGTGTGTGAGAGCGGGGTGCCCGGTGCTGGTGT
>WBNH01006220.1:0-15460 GCA_013401255.1 Urocolius indicus | reverse complement strand
GTGACCTGACAGAGGTGAACCTGGACTGTACTGGACTGGATGATCTCTAGAAATCCCTTCCAAAATCCATCATTCTATGATGTGCTTGAATCACTGTGGTACTTACGAGAGGCACAAATCGGTCCTTTGATAGGATCTGGGTTTTTTATTAATGGTTAGATATCATCTGTTCCTTTCCATTTGTACACTGTGAGCTGCAAGACTGTGCCTTGCTTTCACTTCATGTATGGTCCAGAGAGCCATGAGTGTGCTGGTTACACAGAGATTGTGTATAGGTTACACAGCCTCTCCACAGCTAGGCTCTCAACATGAGAGAGATTTCCACCTCTCTTCCACACCACTCCTTTGTGCAGCAAGGGATTTCATGACTGAGGAACTATAATAATTTTGATTTATTAATTCAAACTACAGCAAATCTTACCTGTCATTTGTAAGGTCTAGACATTGAAACAAAAAATGTTTTTAATGAATCCCTAAAGTTCCACCAGTTACTCCTAGGTGCACAACAATAACTATTTGACAGACTTCTTATGGATCAGAAATAAAATAATCTGCTAGATCATATAATGCACCCGGAAGAATGACCAAATTAGCTGAAAACCCAGTTTGCAGTGGAGTATGTTCAAGCAAAAATATTCATAAAGTACAGACATATTGAAGAAGCTAGTATATCACCAGGCTTACTGGTAAATTATTTCCAAGCCAAAAATAAGTCAAAGTTGGTATGTTCAAACACTAGACAGTCAGCTGCAATCACCATAGGAGCTCTTTTTGTTCATTGTTTTGAGCTTCCTTTGACAAAAGATTGATATGTGTTACAGGAGGTATTGCAGTGATTTCCCTATGAAACAATATGTGTGGAGAAAAATGCCTGTAGACTGTGATGTCAAAGGCTCAGCCTGACAAGGACCTCTAGGGCAGTGAGCATATATTGTCTTTGTCATCTAGCCAAGTTTTTGTGGAGCGACAATTCACTTCTCCCTGTAGTTTTGTCTAGAGCCATTTGTGAGCACCGGTTGTGAGCTGTCTTCAGAGAAAACAAAATATGCATGGAAGGGCCTGTCTGCTATATTTAGCAATATGATTCAATAACAGCTTTAAGTTTTCATTATCTTAGCACAGATGCTTTTTAGCCCTCAAAAAAGAAAATTATGGAGGTATATATACGCGAAAATCTCAGGTGAGAGGAGCATCTTTGGAAAACTCTGAAAACAGTACTAAAAAATTCCTGTGTAGAGCAAATATATTAAGCTCATCTCAGTTGCATAACACAGAAACATTTCTTGACTTGCCACCAAAATCTGAATGCTTGGAATAACATCCATCATTGACTCAAATATACTTGCAGGGTACATACAAATATCTAAATTCTTTTTCCAGGCATCACATTAAAACACATAACCATAAAAACCTGATTGTTATTTTTAACCAGCAGGATTATGCTAAGCAAGACCACAAACATCCACTACCACAAAGATATTGCTTGTCAATGCTATAACCATAACACAATGAAACCCATTGATAAGAAGACTGTTATTACAGTAATATCAGGTCAAAACAAGAACTGGCACATATGTCTAAGTCTCTTTTAACCCTCATGAAACAGAGGTTTAGAGTAATACATCATGTAGCTCCTCTGACAGAGCTCAGCACATAATTGGTAGGAATTCACTCATTTCCCTGTTTTATCATAACTATACTATTCTGGTGTACTGCAGAGCTCACAGGTAATGGTGTTCTTTATCGTTACCCTTGAGGTTTTGCCAAAATCCAGAAAAGAAGCTACAATGGAGGGATGATCTGGCTCTCTTACATTGCTATTAACTCTTTCATATTTCTCTCACAAATAGGAGTTTAGCTGGCAGGAATTCTTTGCCTTTCTGGCCACTTCTACCCCTTTAAATGCTACTGCATTATAGGACAAAGGCAATTCCAATGTATTTGGTACATCCAAAAATAGAGCAAGTACATGGACCAGATTTAGAGGATATAAACCTACTTGTTGCTTCTCAGGGGTTTTTTTTATGAGCATCTCATTCTCTCCATCATAGAAATTATCTCCAAGAATTCCCCACACATCATCATGATGTTCAGAGGAGGCCCAACGATTTTAATTCTCATTTTGCCCTTCCATGCAATGGAGGTGTGTCAGTGCTCCTCATACCTTCTCCAGGCTGCATCCAGCCCTGAGTGAATCATTAAGATCCAGTTCCGAATTTCTTGTTGGAAGGATTATTCCAGGAATGCTGAAGCTTCCTCTTGTTTGTTAAATTAAATATAACAAGTATATTTTTAAAATAAAATTAAAAAAAAGAATAAACAGTGCACACGTGCATCTGTGTTTAGGACATATATTGAGGTTCAAGATGATTTATAATAACACTCAGAAGTCAAAGTACTCTAGAGTAGTTACACTAGAGCTGGGAGAGAGGTTACGAGTGTAGTAATGTGACATTTTAACCCTCCTCTTTGTTGGGGAAATTACTGCATTAATATAGCAGTGATTCTTCAGCTGGAAGAAAGAATCCATTTCTAAACGAGATCCCCTAGTTACAAATCTATGGTTGGAGTAAAATTTTGAATAAATCCCTAGTAAAAGCTGGGTTGCTTCAAACATGGTTTCTTGAAACAATCGTTTTATAGCTAAATAATTTGTCCGAAAAACATGAGTTGGGGTTTTTTTTGTTTTGTTTTACTGCGTAATATGCCAGCAATCAATTCCATATGGTCTCCATATGCTCTATGATTTAAGATTTCTGGAGTATACTCGTCCATTTTACTTCCCTGCACATATATACTATAACATGCATATTTTTCCGCCCCAGAAAATCATATGTATAATCATATGTATAATTACTTTCTGCTACTTGTGTCTGATAGAGATGCAAAAAATAGATACTGAATAATTTTTTTCCACAGCTCATTTAAACATATAATATAGGAAAAATGAAAATTTCTGTGCATATATAACCCCCTTGTACTTTTAGCTAAATTAAGCTGTCTCATGTGCTATAGAACAGGTAAAGAAGAGAAAGGAAAAGCAGTTTTAAGCTGAGAGGTTGCATTTGCAGTCATGCCTCTTTGTATAATGCGGAGAGGTATTTTTAAAGATACTGCCTAGAGAGCAGCTATTTGTATCTTCCAGGAAGCAAGCTCGATCGGTCTGTAGCTGTCTGGATGCATTGAGTAAACTCTAAAATGGAGAGAACACAGATTATAGTGGGGAGAGAGGTAAGAGGAGAACTAGAGGCTTTGCACTATCATTGCCATTAGTTTAAGAAAGAATAATTTCTCCCAGCAGGGAAATTTTGACACTTTTTGAGAGCTGGCCTAAGCGAGGCTTACTGCTGGAAAAGGCAACATCCCCATCGCACATCCTCAGAGGAATCCATTCTGAGGGTTTTGCCTACAAAATGATTTGGTGTAAATTACATGCCTAACCTTTCAGTTGCTGCTATTAAAGACATTACAGAGCCCATCTTTTGCCTCAACACCAAATAAATGACAAAGTTGAGTGCTGGATCTGGCTGGAACAACAAAGTAACACCAACAGGGTAACCCATGGTTGTACCAAACCAGAGTACAACTGCTGTTGCAGAGGTTTTCTCTACAGGATATCTCCACATCACAAATGATTGTTCTTTATTTCTTTTCAAGCTGACTCTTTCTTTGTTTAAAAAAAAAATGAGGAAGAAAAACCTTTGTAACTGCCCAGCTACTGTTTAATCCAGCTGACATTCATCTTCTTTAGTGTTAACATATTTGGGCAACCACTCTCCCAGATCTGTGTACTTAATCTTCACACATTGTGTACACTCTCAGCCTTAACAAGCAATGTTATGCAGGACATTTGCCAAGGCTGAGCCATGTGAGCTCCACTTCACTCACCCTTTGCAGCAGTCTTCCTAACTTTCCCAATTTTCTCCAGCAAGCTTCTTTAATTAAGAACTTAAGACATGTCCCATTGATTCAGACCAATGGGCCATCTAGTCCGGTGACAATAGGAGATGCTGCTTCAAAGTGCACTATTAGTAAAATTTTCCCAATCTCAGAGGCTTATGCAATGTTTTCTAAATCTTTGCAGATTTTTTAATGACAGTTTTAGTTTACAGGTAAGACACTTGAATGTGGCTTTCAAGCAATGTTGCATTGCACCTATGCAAGTTTCTCTTATACACCTTTCTCCAAATATAAGAGTCAAGTAATTGTTCTGGAAACTATGCTTGTGACAGGTAGGCATATTACAATACAAGGACAGATGAATTTGTCCAAATACATTAACTCATTGATCATAATATTCAAGCTAGAGGTTCCAAAGAAAAGTAAGGAAAAAATTCTTCACTGTGAGGATAAGAGAGCACTGGAACAGGCTGCCCAAATGGGCTATGGAGTCTCCTTCTCTGGAGACATTCAAAACCCACCTGGACAAGTTCCTGTGTGACCTATTTTAGGTGGCCCTGCTTTGGCAGGGGCGTTGGACTGGATGATCTTTCAAGGTCCTTTCCAATCCTTAATATTATGTGATTCCGTGAAAATATCTCAATGACACAAAACTGCACAGCCTGAGAACATGCAGAGAAAGTGAACTGGTGCTGAATCAATGTAAGTGGTGCTGAATCAGCCTTAGAGGAGTTCATCATTTTGCGTCACTCTTTATGATCAAAGAAAGTGAGGGAAGCTAATGAGCAGCCAGCTCTACCATCATCCCACACATAAACCATCCTGCCACACACCACAGAGCACTACAGAGCTGAGACAGATACTAATCCGTGGGAAACACAAAGATTCTGCTCACCACAAGCAGCACTGTGATTAGTGGTAATGTCAGAAGAATCTGTGCCAGTGGATGAACCCCTAGTTTATATTCTGTTCTAAGCAGATTTCTTAAGTGCCACTTAAATAAATAAACTGCTGTTCCAGTTTAGTCATGTAAGGGAAAATGTTTAAAATATTATGCACACCAGCTTAATTCCTGAGATTGCATTTAAATGCACCCTAGCTTTGCTGACCACACTTCTGTTCACCCACATTCAGCCCACTGCCAGCCAGAGGTTTTCTGCCCTACAAACTTCCCCTCCCATGTTCTCAGAGACATCATCAGCTTGGTGCCACTGCTTTAGCTCTGCCATTTTTATCCAAAATGCCTCTTGTGTCAGCAATGCAAAAGCAAAATTAGGAAAAGTATCTCCCTTCCAAAGCAAGGTATCACCTTTGGTATCATCACATTGTGCTAGCTCCTGCTGCCATGGGTAGGGCTTCTGCCCACAGAAAGGGCTGTGGGGCCATGGCAATGGACTGACAGGAGCCTGAGGAGGCTGGGGAAAGGTAAGAATTTTTCTGGGTGTTGGAGGGTGAAAAAGAAAAGGGGAAGCCAGTGACTGGAAGTGGAAGCCAAAAGAGGGAGAGAGAGCATGGGATGTGGTGAGCAAATCAGGAGGGAATCAAAAGAGCTGGAAGCAACGCTCAAGCCAAACAGCTCTTGAAATTCTTCATGCAGAACCTGGTTAGAGCTGCTGCATGGAGGTGTGGGGATCAATAGCAGCACAGAAAGCAGGGGTACAGATAAAACAGAAATTTAGGATTTAGCTTTACAAAAATAATGGCCAAAGGCCTCTGTTTTCAAAGGACTAAGCAGTATTTTTAGGTGTTTTGTTTCTTATCTTCTTATTTGGTATCCAGGAAAAGAAATTCTTCACATCTCTAGCATGTTCATTGGCACTTGTGGTCCGGTCTTCAACGGAAACTAGGAGCTGCACATGGTTGGATTGTTCTTTAGCTGATGCTAACAATGCCAAAAGATGAATGTAAGAGGAGTCTCCATTTCCCACAGACTGGACCTGAAGTGTTTGCTGAATAGCATGGTCTTCACATTAAACTCAATCAGTAATATGAGTGGTAGACCTCAATGTCATGTCTGCCTCCTTGAATCCCTCTTCAACCTCACAATCAGCTAAAAGCTCAATGTTAGGAATTCATGTGGAAGAAGAGTGGAAACATTGTTTTCCAAGTAATGTACTCTTGGCTCCACCCTGTTCACTGTAAATTTGTGTTCCAGACACTGGAAGAAAGCAAAAATCTCTTCCCAGGTGAAAGATTCAAGGTAAATTCAAACTTATTGCTGGATACAAACTCAGGTGCCAAAATTCAAACCCACAGAACAAAAATGCTATTCCAAATGGATTTACAGTTACCAGACTCTTTGAACAGAAAGCAAGGGAACAAGAAACTGTCACAGAGCAGCTAACAAGCACTTGGACAAACCTTCCTTCCCCAATACATCAGATTGGTGGCTACAACTATAGATGTTGAAATAGCTGCTGCAAGCACTGCAATAGCAAACCCCAGCAAGCCTCCAGACATGTACAAACACACAGCAAAGATCTTCCTATGAAAAAGGCAAGCAGAAAAAAAGGAGAAAGCAAAATGAAGTCAAGAACTGAAGAAACTTGACCAATATCCAGAAACAAAATACAAGTCCTCTAAATCCCAGCCTAAAGTGTTTTCCACTTTCCACCATAGAATTGCTGCTTGCTACTTTTTTCAATTCGAAACTCAAGCCTGAGGGTGATTTTCTGTTAAGTTACTAGTACCCAAAGCAGCAAGCAATTCTGCTTTGAGTGGGATGTGCCTTGTTATCGCTTCCTGACCTGAAAATGAGCATTTTTGTTAATGAGACCTGAGACTCCTCAGCTTGGAATAAGAAAATTAATCCACTTAAACATTTTTAAATTGGATTCTTGGCAATTCCCTCTTGACAAGGAGTAGTAAAAATGGAAAATATTTAATTTCCCATAAGCCATGGGTCCTTAACTATTACTGGATTCTCTCTAATCTCCAGCTGTAATGAGCATGATTAATTGCAGTGGCAGAAACAGCAGGTTCTCTTCACCAAGTCTCTTGTACGCCAACAATTTGTTAGTGTGTGAAAATGCAGTGAAGTACCAGCTGTTGATAAAAGAGTGACTGTTCTTGTGTACATGTTCCAGCTGTGACCACACAATAAAGCTAATACATGTAAGAACTCACATTTTTGTCTATTATTTCCACATATGCTTTGTATGTAACTTCACTCATTATCTCTATATATGTGTATATAATACCTTTTACCCTATTTCTTTTCTGTACAGAGTTGTATGGTTTTAACTAACAACACAAATTGGAGAAGATTTTTGCTGGAATTATTGTTATATAATTACCTTACCTATGACTAGGAAAGGGAAAGAAAATACTAAAAGGCTTCATTTAATCAAATGTTTGATTTTAACTGTGCTGGTCATAGAGTCCTGAACAAGATTCTTTTGGCTATTCAGCACACAGATAACTCAAGACCTGAGTTAGCATGGGCTTTATGCGTATCCTGAGAAGTCACTTTATAATTTGCTGTTTCAGAATTCTCCCTTCTATGTGCCTCAACAGCACCAAGGAAAGAAGGAATCTGTGGCAGATAGCCACCATTGCAGTGAAACATCTGTCCGCTTGTGCTAGATGTTCAAAGGACATTTAGCAACCAGCTACTACTGCCATCATCAGAAGTGAGGAGAAGCTGGTACTCCAAGAAGATCTCAGTTCCTGCCAGGTCCAGGCTTTTCCACATCACCTTAGCACCGGGCAGCACAACTCTCCCACCAGCCTCCTGAGGCCCATGAAGACTCTGCACTGTATCTTCAAATGGAAAGTTTCTTCTCCATGTTATCATGCTGGCTGCATGTTCTCCTCTCAGTGTGATACATGGGAGTGCTCTCAGAGGCACACAAATGTCATCACCAGAGAGTCCTAATTATCAACAGCAGCATCTGCTGCATCAGTGTTGGTGCAGAGAGCCAGGAAAGGCCAAGAATAAGTGAGAAGAGGTAAGGATGCAGTCAGTACAGTCCAAATCCTTCAACAGTAGTGGGTGAAATCCATCCTGGTCTTCTGGCTATCTCTACACTAGTAGGGTATTATTTCATGGCCACTCTTACCATCAACTCCAAATACTGTTTCTGGCCTCAGTGGAGAATTCATTCCAGTATGTAGCTTTGACCCACTTAATTTCAAGGGAAGAGTTCAGCCATACTTTCATGAGTCATGCTGTAACAATGTGCCCAGGTCAGAGAACATACCTGACTCATTACCTTTAGTAGCACAGGTGTAGCCAAGGTGTAAAAAGCCTGCATTCCTATCTACATTTCACCCATATCCTGCATCTAAAAAGGCACTGAATTATTAGATCACTTGCTTTTCAAAGAGGACATCTTAAAAACACACTAAGTTCACACAACAGTTGTCTGTAAATCTATTATAGAAGTGTATTTGGGATAACTTGTTTTCAAAAGCACCAGATAGTCAAGTTCAGTTGCTGCATTGGCATTGTTTGTGCCCTGGAGAGCTCTTACACTCCCTATCACATTGCATGTACAGCACACACCGTATGTACAGCGCACAGCATTTCAGGAGCAGCAAAGGCTAGGACAGTTAGATGTTGCAGTCAGTGGTGCACTGAGAATCTGAAAAGGAGGGGAAAGTAGATTTTGCCCATTTAAAGAGCCTATTAAATCAGTGCTGAACCCATGAGTGCTCTTCTGTATCTCATATGTCTCTGTGTGGCTTTCAAAGAGCAAATTTTCTTTTCTGTTTCAGAAATGAAAGCTTCAGCAATCAGTGAACCATTATTTGAATAAGCACTTGATGAATTCCTGCAGCTGACTTTACGAATTTGTAATTTCCTCCTTGGTGGTTTTCATAAATGATAGTGAGACTGAAATGGATATGTACCCTTCCTTGGAGGTTATTAAAGTAAATATAGCATTAACTGCATTTGGTCCCAGTGGAAGTGTACTTTGATCTCCAGTCTAGGTAATACTTCTCTTCCCCTCTTCAGATGTACTCTATCTGCTCTCTTTAGAAGTGACAATTGCAAGGTCATCAGTTATTTGAAAAGTCTTCCACGGTAGGATTTGAAAAGCAGACTCCAGTGCAAAAGCTGCTCTTTCCGTGGCTGAAACTACACAATCCCCATAGTCTTTTATTACCCTGAGCACTGGAGAATTTCAAGAAAAATATAAGCTAGGTACTCAGTCCTGATACCCTTTATCTTTACTGGAATGACAAGATTAATGACTTCAAACAGAGCACCAAGAAGCATGAAACACTGACAAGGGATTCAAAGGCCTCAGCTTCAAAGAGACACAATGTAACATTGTACCCTCAAAAATATTAGGTATTTGTGAACTAAATTTCATTAAAGATTAAATAATTCATATTAAAGGTAACCAGTGCTCAAAGGTGGGCATGAGGTTGATTGGAAGGTTAGGATTCAGCACGTCCTTGCCTCTGTTCATAGACCATTCCTTTGTAGGCATGTTTCCTTCATCCTTTGAAGGATGTTTCCTTCATGCAGTTTGTCACATTGAGCCTCCTCTCAGTACTATCATCCTATTTATGAGATCATAGCTCTCAAATCTTTCTTAAGTGCATGTGATCTTAAAACTCAGGTTTTCATCATGAAAACAACACAAAATCTTTCTGAAACCCATAATGATATGCTATGTCAGTCCCTCCCCAAGGCAACAGTTCTGCCTCACTCCCTAAACATGGTAGAAGATCAAATTCATGGCATTACATGTATGCAAACCAGGAGGACAATAGGAACAGAACAACAACTCACATTGCATGAATGTTCCACACAGGCCAGCTAGAATCAGTGGAGACACCTTCACAAGCACCGAGTTTAACAGTTGATCCAGTCATTGTTTACCAGTGGCCCTGTCTCCAAGTAAACAGGATTACAGCAATCTTTCATTTGTGTCACTGGATGAAAAATGGTTTCAAGACACAGTTCAGATACCTATCAGGGAATATGACATGATATTCAGCCATATCACACGACACTGACAATCAGTTGGAGATGGAAAGATGATGTGTCACGTGCACAGAAGGAAAAGCAACATTCACAGAACCTTTAGAGTAAAATTTTGTGCACTGAATTTAGAATTACATTTTATAATGCTGTATTTCTGGGTGTCTCTGGCTGGCAATACATTATGTGAATTAAACAATAGATTATGTCAGCATTGCCAGATGTTACACTAACCATGACCCACTCCCTTCGAGGAATCCGTGTCATGAAACTCTTGACATGCTCATTCAAACAGTCATGACTATATAGCCATGCTACATGTCTTGAGTCAGGAGTTTGAGTTTTCTCTTCATCCAGAAGGATTACAGATGTAAATCAAGAAGAATACGTGGATTTTACACAGTAAGAATGGTGACTTCCCACTGTGTATCTTGACAACAGTCAGGTCAAGTGATCTGGCAAGGGCATTGCAAGTTAGGATGAATGGTTCTGCCTCTGAATTTCCATTTATTACTTTCATTTCTTTATCTGAATCTGTTCATTGCCTTAGAATTCAAGTTATTTGATATGTTTTCTATTTTCTTTTCTTTTTTTAAAGCACCTGATGAGGGTAAGAATCCACGTGCTCCTGGATTCAAATTATTACAGTGTTATTATTCTTCAATGACAATAGAGTACCAAGAAGAGAGAAGACTTTCTCTCAACACAGACCATGAAGATAATCTGCCTAGTAGGGAAAAAAAGAAGGCCAGTCTGGTGTAGACTTTCATGACAACACTTACCCCATTGATGCTATGTGAACTTACCTCATCTGTCCTAGTCTTTGAAGTGTAACAGATCCTGCAAAGGAGACAAAAAGCTAAATCTGGAGTGCATTTAGACAGCATTACAGAGTGGAGCTCAGCATAACTGAAACATAATGAGCACTCCAGAAAACCAACCCAACAACATTGATTAATTGCACTGAATCTTTTATAAATGAGATCCTCAGAAAACCAGATCATCTCCAAATGGAGAGAAAACAACCAGCGGTGAATAAAGTAGCCAAGACAGTAGTAAACTAGCTTCCAAAAACTGTTGGGATCTTAAAGAATTATACATTAACTCTGGTTACTTAAGTGATTATTTTAACTGTGGCTCCCCAGGGGCCTGATCCAAAACCAATGAAGTCATCATCTCTAAACAAAGGCCTGTGGCTCCACTCTGAAGCCAGTATGCCTTTGTGTAGTGTGCTCTGCTGTACATGTGCCCCATAAATTACATCTCCACAGTTTTCCTGTTAATAATGATGTGAAACATTACCAAGGCTGAAGCTTAGAGAAAGGAAAAAACTCTTGCTCAAGGCCATTCAAGAGATATAGCAGGGCACAACACGGTAAAAACTAAACCAACAAAAAATTTAGGATGAATCTCAAGGAAAACAATGTATAATAATGTATGTCAGACTGTTAAATATCATCCTCAAACCAGTTAGAAAACTTTCTCTTAAGTATTCAAGACCAAATTAGATGGGAAACATACCAATATGCTGCAGGCAATGTTTCTTCTTGATGGAGTATGCAGACTATAAAGCGGTGCCTTACATCCAGCTTTGGTGAGGTGAGTATATATAAACATGTCCCAGATGATCCTTCATGAAAAACACACATCTTCTCCAAGGACTTACCTCTAATTATGGAGGCCAGTTCCAATAATTTGCTTTCCCTGTACACCAACATACAGCATAGAGATCATAAAATCATAGATTCATAGAATGGTAGGGATTGGAAGGGACGTTTAGAGATCTAGTTCAACCCCCCTGCAGGTTCACCTAGACCAGGTCGCATTGGAACATGTCCAGACAGGTCTTGAAGACCTACTGCTGATGTAAGCTGCTTACTCTTCCTATGTAGTCCTATGTAGTTTATGAATTCCAAGAAGCTCTACACTTGCCTTATTATGATGTCCACACATCATTACCTCATGAGCTTAGGTGCCATGCTGAGACAACGAGGCCTCACAACCTTTTCCATTTCTACTAGCACATCACAAGACAACTCTGGCATCCAAGCAGTGCATTTTGCTTTGTTGGTGCACTGACTGTGGCTGAAATAGAGTTAATTTTCTTTATAGTAGCTCATATAGTGCTATATTTTGGATATGTGACCAGAATAGCATTGATGACACACTGATGTTTTAGTTATTGCTGAACAATGCTAACACAGCATCAAGGCTTTTTCTGCTTCTCCTGCTGCCCTCCCAGTGAATGAGCTGGGAATGCACAAGAACCTGAGGTGGATCTCAGCCGGGGTAGCTGACCCTAGCTGACCAAATGGATATCACAGACCATATGATATTGTGCTCATCAATGCAAACTAGGGGAAGGAGGAAGAGGAGACATTTAGAAGGCTGGTGTTTATCTTCCTATGTAACTGTTACACGTGATGAAGCTGGAAGTGGCTAAACATCTGCCTGCTGAGGAGAAGCAGAAAATTAATTCCTTATTTTGCTTCACTTGCATGTATAGCTTTTACTTTACCTATTGGACTTCTTTAACTCAAGCCATGAATTTTCTTCTGATTTTTTCCCCATTCTATGGGAGGAAGAGTGAGCAAGCAGCTGTAGGCTGTTTAGTTGCCTAGCAGCATTACAAGCCAAAAGCTATTTGCTCTGGCCTGGTCCAGAAAGGCTGTAGTTCCACCGAAAGAGCAGAGTCCCCAACAGTGTGCCTAATGAACTTTGCTGGAAGTGAAAGAATACTTGGAAATGTGTTTTCTGAGATGAAAATAGTTTTAAGATAAAAAGCAGATTACAGATTTCAAACACATTTGACAAGCTTTGTGAGATTAGGAAAGCTTGGTAATGACCATCAATAGAGCAGGCAGAAACTTTTATATCATGCAAATGTAGCAGATTACAAAAGAAATAACATAGCCACACAAGGGAAGCCTTTTGAGGCCACTTCCATGCTTACTTATGTATCACTGAGGCCATATTTCCTGTAATTAACATCAGGCACATAACTGTGCTTATACCTACTCTCCTGTAGTAAAGGGAAAGAAGGACTTTCAGAAGCAAAGTCATACAGTATAAATCATCGAAGACTACTGTTACTCTCCCTTGACTTATAGGTTGATTTAGGTTACTAGCTGGGGCATTACAACAGATGTTTCAAGTTAGGTGGTCAAAAACAGTCCATGCAGGACTAGAGGGCTGTTGTAGACATCTAAACTGACGACTTCAGGAGAAAGAACCACCGTAAGGTCTTAGAGATCTGTTCTTCAAAGTGAAGAAGCATTCATGACAATCATATTAGGAACCTGACGTCCTGGACTCTCCAAAAATAATCACTGATGGTAAACACAATGCAGGAACCATAGCTACAAAACATGCAAGTGCTTTGGACTTTGAGTCCATCAAGAGGATGTTTCTGCTGATGGAGACCACAGCTTCTGCTGCCTTCAAAACACTGATCTTCCCTGTTTCACCTGCAAATCACAGCAGTGACTACTTCCTCCCATTCACCATTGGCAGCTCACACAGATACCCACTTGCTCTGGTTTAGGCATATTTGTTAAAACTTTGCTCTGTGATTTCCAGCTCATGCACTACATTCCATTAAAAGAATCTAAACAATCAGCTTATTCTGCTTTTCCTCCTGGGAATAACTGTGGGTATATGAGGATCTTCCAGCTATTCACCATTAAAATACAGTATCCCATAATCATGCTAGCAGTGAGTGAAATTATGATACTCAATTTTTGAAAAAACTTGGAGCTCAATCTCACTACATTGAGTGGGAATTAATTCAAAGAATGTAAGCAATCAACATGTGGTATTGTTCTAATAAATACTCAAAATGACAACCATAAGGTCTGGCCAGTATAAGAAAAGCAAATGTCCATACAAATTTTCAGTGGTAAGCACTCTCAGCATGTAACATATCCCTAGAGTCTACTCTTGTCGTTACTTCATGTACCAGTTATTTTGCATTTTTCCATTTCTATGTAATTCTTGACTAAAGCCCTGTGAACCTATCTACCTTCTGAACAACTTAAAGAGATGTCAAAGGGATACTTACACTCCACACTGTAGTCAGTTATTTGAATATTGAGAATCTGAAGCTGTTTTTCAAGGGTACATCCTTTAATACTGATTGAACACAAAGGATAGTCTAAACATCAGTGTGAAACTTGGGAGACTTGGAGGAATATCTGCAGATAGTACATCTAAGCACAAGAAATCCAACTCCTCTGTAACCAAAGGAGTAAAAAAGACCTCAGATGGACCTTTCTCACATATTTTTACACAGGTTTCCTATGGGAAGTGAGAGTTTCACTCAGTCACAAAAAGAGACAGCAAAAAGGAAGATACTATGGATCCAACTTCGTATCAATTTACACAAGTATGATACAAGATATCCCTTTTGAAATCTCATTAAGTGCAGTGGTGTGACAGCAGCAGGAACAAATTGAGATTAAAGCATAGTTTTTTTATCCTAATTATACATGGTTTCAGTTTACCATGATATTGGGAGAGGGTGGATGCAAGCTTTTTCCAAGTCTGTCAACTACAAGAAGGAGAATTGCTATTTTAATTTCACAAATCAGGAACTAAAGTCTAGAGATATGCATTCCCAAAGATATATTTGTGGTTAAAATATCTGGTACAGACACCAAACATGAGATGAGATCTCACTCATAATCAGTCCAGAGAGTCCTCACACTCAGAATATATTATCCTATATTTAGACAAAACTTAACGTTTAGCACAGAGGAAATAGGGCACAGTACTGGTGTCAAGAATACCAGTAATGGCAATCATAATGATTATAGATGTACCTTTCTGTGCCTGGAAATAACTGTAACTTTTCCATAATATTCCAATTTGTGAAAATCAAGGGAAGTCTCAGTAGCTCAGCTCTGAAAGCAGGGTTCTCCTTTGTATCACAAATTCCAAATATTTTCAAAAATCATAATTATTGTCCATAGATGTCTGAACTTCAAACTATTCCTCAATCTTTTTTTCTTTTGGATGATCTCCTCATTCTACCCACACATTTTATTTTTAATACTTCTGAGCAGTTTAGCTAAGGAGGCCACAGAGCAAAGTGCTGAATATGAAATTCTTTTCCAGTTCTGAGGAAAAGACAAGGACTTTTCCCTAATGGTGTTGTGGCCTTGAACTTAGAATGAAGTTAGTTATTCTTGGTATGGTACATTTTCTTTTGTTTATCCCTCACAACCATTTAAAAATAGCTTTCTAAGATGCAAATAATCTCTCAAGACTTGCTATTTTAAAACAGACATTTCTCTACACACAATGAGTACAAGAATGTTGTTAGGTTATTTAGGTAGATAGTTTGAAGGTCAAAAGCCCAGATAGAAGTCAAACTGGCTTTAGAGGTAAAGGGTAACAAGACCATTTTCTATAAATACTTTAACAGTAAAAGACCAGGGAGAGGCTCCATCTCCTATTAGATCCAGAAGAAAATTTGATAATAAAACACGATGATAAAGCTGAGGTGCTTAATGCCTTCTTTGCCTCAGTCTTTAGTAATAGTAACATTTCCACTGGAGAAAGCCAGCCCCAGAAGCCAAAAGAAAGGAATGAGGTGTAGAATGTCCCCCCTACAATTCAGGA
>WBNH01006219.1:224842-249019 GCA_013401255.1 Urocolius indicus | reverse complement strand
CAAGGGGAGGTTTAGATTGGACAGTAGGAAGAATTTTTTCTCTGATAGGGTTGTTAAACACCGGCACAGGCTGCCCAGCAAGGTGATGGAGTCCTCATTCCTGGAGGTATTTAAAAGCCATGTAGCTGAGGTGCTGAGGGACATGGTTTAGTTTTGGGCTTGAATTTATGAAGTTAGTGGTTGGACTTGATCTTAAAAATCTTTTTCAACCAAAACAATTCTGTGATTCTATGAAAATCAGGAAAATTAAGGTGCTATGAGCATCACATAAGTTCAGTGTGATATTCCAAAGGGAAAAGCAGCAATGTTCTTGACAAAGCTAAACACCAAAAAGCACCATTGTGGTGGTTTGACCTTGGCTGGATGTCAGGTGCCCACTATGCTGCTCTGTCACCCCCCTTCCTCAGCAAGACAAAGAGGGGAGAAAATAAGATGGAAGCCTTGTGGGTTGAGATAAAAGCAGTTTAATAAAGAAATAGCAAATCCACGAGTGTGAGAAGCAAAGCAAATAAAGCTGTTCCTCTCTACTTCCCGTCAGCAGCGATGTCCGGCCACTTCCCAGGAAGCAGGACTTTGGTACGCATAACGGTTGCTTTGGAAAGCCAAAATGAATCTTGCTCCCCTCTTCCTGCTCTTCTCCCTCAATTTATATTTCTGAACTGACATCGTATGGTGTGGAATATCTCCTTGTTCAGCCTGGGTAAGCTGTCCTGGTCATGACCCCTTCCACATCCTGCCCACCCACAGCTACCGGTAAAGGTGGGGGAAGAAATGCTGGAGGGAGAGCCCTGATGCTGTGTGATCACTAGCCAAAAGATTGATGTGCTATCAAAACAGGTTTTTAGCTATCAACAGAAGGCACAGCACTACAAAGGCTGGTGTGGAAAATCACCACCACTCCAGACCCAATACAACCATTGTACTTTTTTTTAAAGGATGTCATTCTTAATACATATGCCTTCAGCTTCAGTTATTGTTATAAAGTCTTGAGACAAAAGGTTCAGGCATACAACTGGACGCAACAGGAATAATCAGCCATGACTACAGCAAAAATAAACAAAAAGCAAAAGGCAGCAAATAAAATTTTAATATTACAGATTGGATTCATCTTTTATAATGTGAACTACCTAAAAAAAAAATAGTCTTGTCTTAGCTTCCTACGTGCAATTATTTGAAATTATTTCTGCTGATCTTCAGTTGCCTGACCAGAAGGGAAGAGTTCTACCATAGGCCTGGTCAGATTTATGAGCCCGGTGTGGAGGCTCTGAACATCATAGGTGGACCCCAGACTGTCTCTTATCTTTCTTCTGCTGAAGATAAAGTAATAGGCTTGATGGACCACTGCTCCTAAAAACTCCTTAGAAACCTGTTTGTGGTCAGATGAATTGAGCGCAAGCCTAGTTTTCTAGGCTTTTTAAATGGAGAAGGGTGGATAAAAATCTTTGGTTTGGATGTATTTGACTGTTTTAGACGGTTCTGCAAAGATGGAATGATTTCTGCTCTTGATTTCCCTATCATCCCACCAATTACGATGAAGCACAAGTGACTCACTTTGCCCCACTTTTAAATAGATCAAATTTGGTATTGGAATGCTTAATTGTGGTTCTGTCTCTTTATCTGTAATAATATTCAGGAAGCTGGTTACAAAGTAGCTTCACAAAAGTGTGATCTCTCTGCATAACCTGAAACCAGTCAAGAATCTGGAAGCATCTTGCTGTTCTTAGCAAATATAAACGGGTTAATTGAATGATGATCTGGACTCTTGGTCACAAAGTGGATTACAAATAGATGGCAAATGCTAGCAGAGCAAGTATTCATTAAGGCAATTGAAATGTCATAGGAAAAGTGTTTTTTTTTATGAAAAAATTGTTTTTAAGCTATATCCATTTTTATGGGAACGGAAGTAATAGCTATGGAATTTGTTTAATAAGGTTTTAGGTTGTTCTTTTCTAAAAGAAGTAAACATTTCCTGAGGGGCATTATGAGGGGGTATTAGTAGAGGAACAAATAAAAAAAGCACGGCAGCAATTAGCATAGACCAAAATACTGTGTTGGACAAAGTTAGAGTGGGGCCTAGATTTTTACCTCTGCACTCTTATTCAACATATCAATTGCAAAAGTTTCTGTCATATAATTTAAAAATAAAACACACATTTAATCAGAACTCCCATAAATTACAGCAATTACATAACCAAAGTTATTCATGAATCCGCAAGGAAAGTTTTACATAAGCAAATGACAGATGCAGCTTTGTGGAGGTTTTTTTTTTAAAGTCCTATGGTTTATTTTTGAAATTGTATTTGGCACTGTAAAATATTTCTGAAGATCATGAAGGGGTTTAAAAAAAGAGAATCAGACAGATTTGCTGATATTTTCCCAGTCTAAATTAGACATTAATTTTGTGATTGGAACCCTATCATCTTATGTACAAACAACAGGTGGTGAGAAATAGCAAGTTCTTCAATTAGAAATAACATCTCTCTTCTCTACAATTTCATTTATATTCTCAAGGAGACAGTTGTCTATAAGCTAAAGCCGCATAAGAATTATGTACCAGAACAGATAAATGGTCCATCTAGTCTGGCATCCTGTCTCTGACAGTGTCTCATGCCAGATGTTTCACAGGAAGGTAAAATACCCACATAATGCACCTGATTGTGTAATATTATACCACAAAATGAAGTCTCTGTCTGTCCCCAGCTGGTGATCATCTTATGTCTGAAATAAAGGCTGTTAGCCCTATAATTTTTAGCCTAGTTACTGTAATTATAAGGCATATTCTTGTTCATATAAATGCCTAATCGTTTTTTAATCTTACTAAACCGATTTTGTCTCTTGGATCTTAATATCTCCTTTCAAGTTCTGTCTTTTCAAGCACTCAGATTTGCTGACTGTGTTCCAAGGGGCTGTGGCAGTACGTTGCTGCTCTCTCAGGAGCCCCACTTCCCAGAAAGTCATCATGCTGTGCCACAAGCAGCCACAGGATCTGTACCCAGAGCCATCACTGTTGCTGCTGTTAACATCCAAACCCCTTGCAGAGGGTACGACATCATTCCCACACACAGACACTCACTGCATTGACTTTCCACTGCATCCGTGTCCCATATTCTGGCTTCTCCCTTCCAGGTGCCCAAGAACTCACATGCATTAAGGCAACATAGGGACTGCAGTCGCCTCTGACCACCAATCCGAAGGAAGAGGTGTTTGATGAATCTTCTTCTAGCTGTTGGCCATTAAGCAGAAACTAGCACATGGGGTAAAATGAGAAAATAAAGAATTTTCAAAAAACTGCCAGTCATTTGGAAAAGTTAGAACTTGCTTTCACAGCTCTCCATTTTTTTGCAGAGCTCATCATAAAACATCGGTAGGCTTCTGAAGACGCAAATACTTCTTAAAGATGGAATGAACAAGAAAATGAGTTGAAACCAATTTTTGTGTTTCATCACTTTCTTTGTTATTAAGCTCTAAGTGACAAAAAGGTTATGTCCCTCCTGAGTGGGTAGTCTGAAATCTGGTATGAAATTCTTGATGCTTCTAAACAGAAATTAAAGGCAAAACTCCAACTGAGTTGACTGAATTTGATGTTCACTCTGAATCCCCTAAAATGCCATCGGGGGAGTCAGTTCAGTACAAAGATAAATGCCATGCAATCAAAGGATAATTCCTTTTGGATGGGACCTCAGAAGATCTGTAGTCCAACCTCTTGCTCACGGCAGGGTCAGCTATGAGGTCAGGTAAGGTTACTCTGGGTTATATACAGAAGGCTGGAGACTACATAACATCTCTTGGCAATCTCTTCCACTTCTTTACTGTCCTTGTAGGTAAAAGGTTTTCCTTATATCCAGGCAGAACTCCTCTTGTGTCAACCTATGTCACCAAAACTCATATACACAATACTGTAACTGGCACACAGAACAGGAAAGGCTATGTCTGGTGTCAAAATGCAGATTCTAGACATCTAAAACAGTGGCGAAAGGCAGAAACTCTAAGGTGGCAATTTGGACTCGGCTGTGTTCACAGTAGAAGGAATCCACTTTCTGGAGATTTGTCTTCCTTAGTTGGTTACAGAATTAGCCTCAATTTCATTACCCTGGATATAGATTAAGTTTTTGGCTAGGCTCAGATGAGTCCCATACTTGCAGAGGGTAATGATTTGGAGCCCTCACTCCTTTGTGACTGACTATACCATTCAGACATTTATGAGTGGATGAAACATCTGACTGTTGCAGATTTACTGAACCAGAGGCTTTATTGATTCCTGCTGCTGAACTGCTCTAACAAAGCTGAATTTTAATCCCAGGATGAAGGTATATTTATTGTTTTTTAAATAGAATGTTCCAGCACTAATGAACTCATCAATATAAAGATATATTGACTCTCATTGCAATCAGTTGGTTTTATTAAACAGGTATTTGTCTCTCCTTAAATCCATTATATTTTCTATATATATCAGTGTGACTGAATACAGTAAATAGGAACCTGTACAACTTCATTGAAAGTCATATATTTTCATTGGAGCATCTATACATAATTTAATTACATACAAGTTAGCAAAGTAAACAAACCACAGTGAAACACTGCTTTGGCTTTTTCATTTTTTTCATTTTCTTTAATGAACTCTGATAAATCACTGGCTGCTCTGAATCAGGACTACTTACTGTTTTGCAAGCACTGCAAACAGTCAGGAAATTCAAACATTTCTTGATTTCAGTAGAGTTTTATTGCTTCATTTCTCTGACAGTAGTTACAGACAAAAGCAAAAAGCTCACTTGTAGTAAGTTTGAAACTTGCATGGCATCAAAGTCGATTTGACTTAAACATATGCAGGGATTGTAGATGAATAATTCAGAAGTGCCCCTAATTTGTCATTAACAGATGAAAAATGTCTATCAAATCAACCTTCTCCTACATCCTGTTATAAAGTATTATATTGCAGGTCATGATGTGTCATGTCATGATGGTGATATCTCTGATTACAATGAATGCTTGTGATTATCTATGGTGAACTAAGATATGAAATGCCAGTCTCAGAGATTTCTTTTCCTAGACTTGACTTTTGCCATGGAAAACTGCTGAAAACAAGGGAAAAACGGTACAAGCTGGAACATAAGAGGTTCCAAGAAAACATAAGGAAAAATTTCTTCACTATGAGGGTGACGCAAGACTGGCATAGGCTGCCCAGATAGATGGTGGAGTCTCCTTCTCTGAGGATATTCAAAAGCAACTTGGACAAGTTCCTGTGTGACCTACTCTATATGGTCCTGCCTGGCAGGAGGGTTGGACTAGGTGATCTTTCATGGTCCCTTCCAGCCATTAAGATTCTGCAAATCTGTGATTTCTTGTCAGCAGAAAATAAAGAACTTTCTTGTTGAAACACCAGAAACAATCCTTTGCTTTTAGTTCAAAAACATATCAGCATTTAGCCTGATGTTTTCAGTTCAGAAAAGCAGTATTAGTTTAAGAAATGTTTAATTATATTACATACACAGATAATGCTGCATAATTGCATATAATGTTGTATATCTCATATAATACTACCTAAACAATTTTTTTTAATCTACTTTTTTTTTCATTACAATGTTATAAAATAGAAAAAAAATGTAAACACCACCACCTATAATTGGAACGATCTGCTTTTGGTAAACATATAATTTTCACTATAATGGTGCTGTATAGTCTTCCTTTCCATAGATACGTGTTCTCTTCTAGTAAAAAAAAATACCACTCATCTGAAAGTTTATCTTATATGTTCTCATAAGATGTAAAAAATGTTTTTATTCTTGCCTGCAGTTCACCAATATGTTGCCTACTTCTTGAGTAGCTTTTTGTTACCAAAACCAGTCATTGCTTCTTCTGATTTTCAGTATCTCAAAACTTACTAAAAAAATTATAGTAGGACATTTATAAATTACACTAATGAAGTGTATGGGATTTATGCTTGTATTTGTGGGGTGTGCGTGTGTGTGTGAAGATGTGTATATCTGTGAATGAAAGCCAACTGGCATGCTCTGAAAGTCAGATATCAAATAAATATATGTTTATATATATGCAATATCTAATTATATATGCATTTTCCCACTTTATTTTTCTAAGGATTTAATTACAAATTGGCCTCTGGATTTTTCTGTTCAGATTTCTGGTGTATGATGAAGTATGAAGCCAGATTTTGAGGCAATTAGTTTGTACTGCAGTCATAGACAGGGTTGGGTAAAGCTGTGATATTCATGGAAAATGAGGGAAACCACTGGTGATTCAGCACCTTCTGCTACAGAGTATTTGCTACACTGATCACTGCTAAAAAAGCTATTACAGCCCTCATATCCTCCCATGGTGAAACTTCTTCTGAATCAAAATAGCTGTGGAAAGTCTCTTTAAATGAGTGTTTGATTGATTGCTAATTTAGTCTGTAACACAACAGGGCATCCTTGTTCCAGCCATCGATGAGGATAGAGAGCCTTTTCTCTCAAGCCAGAAAAAGAAATGTTTCCCTTTGGTTTTGCTGGAAAAAGAGGTGCTATAACTTCCATTTGCTTTAATTTCTATTGATTTTTCTTTAAAGAACTTTTTACAAATGTGAATGCAACCAGCAAGTCAAAGATGGCATAATTGCACTGACATCAATAGGGAAATCTAATTTGCACGAGCTCAGAATACAGCCAAAAAGGCAAAAAGTCAATAACGAATTTGACTCTTTATTATTTCTTAACTTGTGATATCAGTCATGTTTTACCAGAAAATGTCCAGTCATTTCTTCTCTAAGATCAAACTTCAATATAGACCTAGTTCAGCATGAAAGGTTGATATGGGAGGCCTTGAGGTCCTTCACCTCAACCTTTCTAAAGCACAAGTCTAATTGAAAGGTAGCAGTGCTGACCTTCTTTCATGTGCTTCATTTCACATTGTATTGCCTTGTTCTCTTTTATTGATATGTCAAATTGAGTATATCTAGAGATTTCCCCATGTGGTACTTTCAAAGCCTATGATTTAAACTTCCTCATTTTTCACCTGAGTTGAAATGGTTTCAAGTCTCTCATTTACTGTAACTAAAATTTCCTAAAACCTGTCAAACTTCAGGTGATGATCTTCTAGAAACCACAGATTTAAGTTTTAAAAGATGAACTCTGTGGTGCCACTGAAATTGAAGGATAACTTCTTTGAGGGAGTAGAAACATTCTGGGTTTGGAGAAAACCACTTAAGACAATTACTAAACAAACCATAGGGGGAAATCTACCTTGTACTGTTATGTCTTCAGTCATCCTTCTCTTCTATGGTGTCTTTTCTCTCAATTTCTCTCAATTCTCTGAATTGGATACAGTTCAGCTACAAGGGAAGGTAGCTCTTCTCAGAATTTAAGGGTTGCAGTAGAAGCAATGGTGCATGAAAGCTGTGTGTGAAGCTACTGAGGAAATAGATTTTGTAGCAATTGCATTAAAAATTGGGATAAAAAATCTTTACTAAAATGAGTTACTTAAAAAAGATGAGTCACTGCACTGCCCACTTCTGGTACCATCAATGATGATGGCAATAATAAATTTGTTAGAATACAAACTTATGCTATTTGGATACCTTCAGATAACTGGAAATAAAGAGAGGACCATAATGAAAATAAGGATTCACGTCTTCCCCTTATTGGATTTTATCTCCACAGAAGTGCTGAAAGTGGAGAACACACACTGTGGTGTCTGACCTCTTTGTGTTACCCTTTCAAAAATGCTCCCTCAAAATGTTCAAAGGTAGATGCATCATTCCCAGCTAAGGGTGATGCTAAAGGGAGGACTTCAGAGTTATTTTCTTTTGAATATCAGATAAGGCAGTTTCAATAGTAATATCAATAGAGAGAAAAGAAGCAGGTGAGAAAGGTCTTGTGGATGGGTATGGTTTTATTTAATTCTTACTAGAGGAAACTTTTGTGAAGGGATTGGAACATCAAAGGCTAATAGAGGCTTATTTCCTCAGTTCTGTAAAGTATTGATTTTGAAGAGCACAGAGCCTGTGCCTGAGAATATACAATGAAGTTATGGTCTTGCTAAAATGTAAATTAATAGCAAGAGTATCATCTTTATGTTAGCAACAAATACCCAAGTTTGATTACTAGAGGAAGTTAAAAAGAGCAAGTTATTTTCTCATCTTTGTTTCCTGAATTAGACATGGAACTGGATAGGGAATAACTTGATTGCCTGTAATGGGAGGGAAATACAGCAGACAAGGGATATATGGCATTGGATACATCAGACAGATGGTGCTGGAGATGTTATGTATCTGCTGAAAATACAGTTGTCTAAAGAAACAGATATAGAAGGCTGGAGGGTTGCCTATTCCTAATGGTCACTGAAGGACTGTGAGAAGAAATTAAAAGTTATAAAACTAGAGATGAAAACTGCAAATATGGACCTGAAATTAGTGAAAAATAATTCCTGTGATAGAGATGAGGAGTGCTTATGTAGATTAACAACTTATATAGTTGTAGAGCAACATTTTTTAGGTTCTGTAAAATCTGGAGTTTTGGCAACATCAGATAAAGGTGAAAATAAGTAACACGGTGAATTTTGGAGTGTACCATGTGCTGTAGAAGCAATATAGTTATTTTTAATTTTTCTAACCTTTACAAATAGGTAAAAAGCCCAAGTCTCTTGTACTCTGTTCCTTTTTTGTTATAGTTTTTGCACAGGCAACAATTCTGTCTCTATCTTCTGTAAAATTTATCATTAGCCTTTCAGAAAATGATAAAAATATCCCCCCTTACAAGTTAATATATCACAGTGACTTTATTAGATAGTTTTTGCTGGAGTTCTTTTCTTGCAGTTGATTTTACGGTTCCCTGAAACTAATACTTTTGAATGAAATGTTTTGTCCTTTACTTCTTGAAACATGAACAATTTGTTTTTCTGAAGTTACTTGATTACATTTTATGCTATTTATTTTAGTTATACTGATGTCTGTGAAGCATTTAGGCAGAAACTTTAGGCAGAATTAAATTCCCATTTAGAAACTCTGACTTCTTTTTTTTTCTAAAAGCCAGGGGTTCAGCTCCTCCTTCCACTACTGATTTGTTTTAATTTTGATGACATCATGCAAAATGTTTAGTATATGATTGAAGTGTACTGGGAAAAAAAGATTCAAGCAATGTCAGCCTACTGCAGTTAGATTTGGTACTCATATTCTGATTCTTTAGTGAAAATCAGATTTACTTATAGCTAAAAGGCTGTAAAATACATCTATTTAACTGGAAGAGAGAGCTTAGTAGAGTCTGAGCTTCTATTTTTACTGTAGGCTGCAACTTCACACTAATAAGTCATACACAGAGGAAATGTCAGGATGGTGAGCCCAGCTGGATGAGACACCCTGAGAAAAGGGATCCAATTACAAAAACTGTGTTTGCCTTTTGAGCACAAACCTGGGCACCTTCTCATTCTGATTTATCCCACTATAAAGAAAGAAACTCCTTGGATATATTTTTTTCCCTGTTCACGAGGGTAGAATTTATTACAATCACGTCATGCTAAAAATGGGGACTGTGTAAGGAATCTGGGAGGACTTTGTTCTCTAGTGGCAGAAAAGACATAGTTCTCATTTTGTCACTGCTACTGACTTCCTCCAAGAACTTAAGCACTCTTGAGATTACAGAAATCCTTTGTGTCTTGGCTTTGAAATGATTCTTATTTGATTCTCATTTGATAATGATTTATATTCATTATTTTAAGAGTTATTGGGTTATACCAATGGATTGTTCCAGTTTTAGAAACACTGTGCTAATATATATATATATAAAACTTCATCAAAATATAACTTCATCAAAACCCCTTAAGGTTAGATACAGCAAAGGAGATATTGGTGACCTACTGAGGGAAAATACAAATAAATAAAAGATGCTTAACACCTGATAGGGAAGAAATAGGATGGCTTTACTGGCTTAAGGTTTGCAGACATTTTTGGAAGCAATTGGGTTCTCAGCATTTGAGAAATCCAGTTGTGCATATTTTTCTAACTGCAAATGTAGGAATCTAACTTCATGATTCTATTTGTTTAAGGAAAAATCTTCTGAGATTTTTGGCATGAAGCTAGCACACTAACATGGAGCTTGGACACGAGCATTTACAAGACTCATCAGCTCTGGCTTGTAGTATTCTTGCTGGAAATACAGCAGGCAAACAGCATAAACACCTCCCTCTTGGCAACAAAGCAACACTGATGTGCAAATGCACGGTTGTGTTCATTATGTCTCTCATAATTTGCACCCACTGCAGAGTAAATGTTTTTGTCTCAAGCTTCCTAAACCCATGTTAGCCTCCTACATGCTGTGTTCCCTCTCTGCTCAGCTGATGGCCCGAGGAACTCTAGACTTGTCTGAGTACCACAAATTTGCAAAGTCATCAAGTTCGCCTTTGCCTTGCAGAGGAAAGGAGGGGTAAAGCAGTTATGTATGTGCTGTTTCTGTTTCAAAAAGCCTCTGGAGATAGATTTAAGCTGGTAGCTGTAAACTACTTTTGCTTTCATCCACCTACTGCTCACAATTAATTTGTATCTATTTACCATCAACTCTCACAGTTGGTATCTCTTTTATAAGGTTAAACTTTTTGTTCCTTTCTTTGTTCTTTTGCCTTGCAGATAATTCCCTATTAATAAATTCCTAGATAATGTGACTTCACAAAGATACGTTTACTATTACCATTTGCAATGTCATCCTGAAAGGACGTTACTGTACTCTTCTGTAGCTCCTTGAAGTCCCATGTGCTAGGGAAGGAACATATGCATCAAAATGGTATTCTGTAGCCTGAAAATACATTAGCATGAGTTAGAATCATAGATTTTTCTTCCCCTACACCAAGGTTTAAGAGTCTCAGGAGATGTTACATATAACATATATGGAGTATATGAGATATAACAGACAGGGAAACATAGACAGACTATATATGTTACTGACTGGTACGTTTGGTCAGCTATTTCTCATGATTGATGAGAAACATTAGTTGGTCTGTCCAGTCAGAATGAAATACTTTGTGAGTTTTAGTGGAATTTTATAGTTGCATAAAGAAGTTCAGACTCCAGTTATTTTTACTTTTCAATGCCTTTCTTAAAACTTTGTTGTTTAAAGCGGAAACTCCCATCAAGTCCATTCTCACATTCGACGTACATTGTCAGTCTGCTTTATTTCCAAAGTCTGCTCCATTTTGTCCATCTGTCTATGCTGTTCACAAGTACTGTTTGTATGCAGAAAAATGACTGTGATCTGAATGGGAAAAGATGAGGATTTCATATATTTTATTATTTTGCATGTACTCATCTTAGAAGTGGCCTCTCTGTTTCTAAAGCTGAGCCACATCACACCTCTAAAGGAGAAGCTTTGCATTGTTCTTGACTTGCATCACTCTTGCCTTTGGTAAAAGCAGTTTGTTGTTTTTTTTAAGTATAATTTAGAGGCCTTCCTTTTCCAGTGCTGTCAATCTTGTACCTTTTACAGTCTTATATGTAAATTAAAAATTAAAGCAATTTTTATGCAGATGGAATAATTGCACAAGTAGTAGCTTGGTAAATAAGGCAGCTGATTGGAGAAGTGATTACCTTTTACTATCATATTCTTTACTTATTGCTGAAATTCTAGACTTTAGAAAGTTTCTGAAAGAATTAAAATCTAAATATGGCTTTTCATCTTTCTTTTCCTCAGTGTATTATTGTCATATATAGAAATCTTTGAAATCTCATCTGTAAAAGAAGTGCAAAAGAAGACAGAGAAAGAGTGCATTATGAAAAAGAATGACATAATCCTAATCTAGATGTACTGGAAATGGCACTGGTACTACTGAATAGTGGCTGATTGCTACTATGGATTATTGTTATTTGTAGCCTTAGTGGAGAGGATGATGGGGTGATCATCCCCTGGCATAATGGAATCCACTGTACGGTGGATAACTCAACACCACCTGGCTCAAACTGTGGAACAAAGGATGGCTGCTTTCTTCCAGAGGATTCATTACTCTCAGAAAGTTCATCTGAGGTACAATCTCATAGGAAACTAAAGGTAGAAGGTTTTTTTTTTTTTTTTTTTTGAGAACAGTCTAGCTTGAACTGAGCAACTGAGGGGTAATGGGATGAAGCTGGAACACAAAAATTTCCACTTAAATATAAGAAAAAACTATTTCACTGTGAGGGTGATGGAGCAGTGGAACAGGCTGCCCAGGGGGTTGTGGAGTCTCCTTCCTTGGAGGTCTTCAAGTCTCGCCTGGACATGTTCCTGTGTGACTTAATCTAGGTGAACCTGCTTCTGCAGGGGAGATGGACTAGATGATCCCTTCCAAGCCCTACCATTCTATGATTCTATGACTCATTGTGACATGATTCTGCCCTGGTGTTAATCCATGTGTTTTTCCCTGGAGCACAGGTAGACCAGAGATCCCTGGGTGTGAGGGCTGTCTGTCTGTGTATTCAAACTAGAGAACTGCACCATGGAAAACACTGCAACTTGCTGCATTCATGTTATGTAGAAAGGGAGAAATGAGGCAATTTGCTGTGAATCCATTTAAGCAGAGCTTCAGCTTCAGGGTCATGGTCTCACCTTTGATTTTGGTTTGCTGGAGTCTCACACTTGCCTATTTACAGCTAATATACTGCTTTGTAAAGTGTTTGCTTTTCTTCAGCGGTGACTGCATTTCAGTGACACGTGAAATGGTACTGACAATATGGGTCTAATACATACAGGCACTTGTAATCAGACCTCGAGCATAAGAGTTTGGTGGGCTCTTTTAAAGTCATTCTCTGCTGAATTCAGAGGAAATGGTTTCTTCTAATATAAAACAGAAGGATATATTTTCCTAGCTTTTGCTGTATTCAAGGTTATACTTTATAATATTAACTAATACATTAATATAGCTAGTTGTATAAAACAATTGTCATCCTTGGATGTAAATGGAAAATTATACTCTTTCAGGATCACCACTTCTCATTGCTGGCACTGAAGGACAAAAAATGAGTTTGCATCCTTTCAAACAGCATTGTGACTTTTCCCACTTCTTTACTGATCTCTGAACTTTTTGCCACATTTTCTTAATGGACTGTTTGATAAATGTTTTCAATGGATGAATGATCCTTGCATGGCAAGCTTGAATAGTCTGAATAGAAATGACTGTCTGTGTTGTCTACTTTTCAGTATCTGTAGTGAAATACATCATATCTGCAGATGAAATAATTGTAACTTAACTGTCTGTATGTTGCAATTATGTTATCTGTAGTATGCAAAACCAAAGAGACCCAAGGACAGCATTTTTGCAACCATACTATACAACCACAGGGGGCAGTTTGTGGGCCAGTCTTATTCAACATCCTTATCAACAACCTGGATAGAGTGTACTCATAGCAAGTTCTCTGACAACACCAAACGAGAGGACTGGCTGATTCACCAGAGGGCTGTGCTGCCATTCAGCGGGATCTCGACTGGCTTGAGAGTTGGGCAGAGAGGAACTTCATGAAGTTCAACAACGACAAGTGCAGAGTCCTGCATCTGAGGAGGAACAACCCTATGTACCAGGACAGGATGGGGATACATCTGCTGAAGAGCAGCTCTGCAGAGAGACCTGGGAGTCCTGGTTGATAATAAACTGAACATGAGCCAGCAATGTGCCCTCACGGTCAAGAAGGCCAATGACATCCTGGTATGCATCAAGAATAGTGTGGCCAATGGAGGTTCTGCTCCCCCTCTACTCTGCCCTGGTGAGGCCTCATTTGGAGTCCTGCATCCAGTTCTGGACTCACCAGCTCAAGAGGGACAAGGAACTTCTGGAGAGAGTCCAGTGCAGGGTCATCAAGGTGATCAGGGGACTGGAGCATCTTCTTTATGAGGAAAGGCTGTGGGATCTAGGGCTGTTCAGCCTGGAGGAGACTGATAGGGGACCTCGCTAATACTTACAAGTATTTAAAAGATGTTTGTCAATGCAATGGAACAACACATATTTCTGTTATGTCCAATGATAGGACTAGAGGTAATGGACAAAAGCTGGAATACAAAAAGTTCCATTTAAACATAAGGAAAAAAATATTTTCTGTTGAGGTGAGGGAGCCCTGGCACAGGCTCCCCAGTGAGGGTGTAGAGTCTCCTTCTCTGAAGGTTTTCAAAACTTGTCTGGATGTGTTCCTGAGTGACCTGGTGTAGGTGGACCTGCAGGGGAGTTGGACTAGATGGTCTTTAGAGATCCCTTCCAACCCCTACCATTGTGTAATTCTGTGGTAATTTATTAACAATTCAGCCCAAAGAAACAAAGATAGAAAGAAAGAAAAAATATTTTGGGTGTTTATATTTGACATCTTTCAACTCTATTTTCGTATATACCACTTAAGCCTAAATTGATTGACAATTGTCAAATTGATATTCTGACAGCTCTGAGGATAAAATATGGCAGAGGAATGCACAACACAGGTGATACACAGAACCAAGAATCAATATCTACCCAGGTAAAAGAATCACCTGATGGTTTAGAAATATGTAGAAAAACTCCCATAAATAGTGACATACCCACTTTTATAAGCTGTGATTCAACAGATCTGAAAAGAACAACAGACTTTTAAGAAGCCATACAAATCCTAATCAACAGCAATTACTTTTCATGAGCAAAGATAAGTACCATATCTTACAGGAGTAAATTTTTAAGAGGAATTGGGGACATTCTTGTTGAATCTTCTTGTTAACTTCATCTCATCCTCAAGAAGGCAGTACAGAACAGTAGCTGTAGTCACAGGCAGAATAGAAAGCTTTCCTTTCTCCTGAGCTTCTCATGACAGCATTGAGATTGCTTTGCTCTGCCCATTGTTGCAGAGCAGGAACATGCCTTCCAGATCTGGCATCTCCTTGTTTTGCAACATCTGGGAGCAAAGACTCTGCTGTGGCTGCACTTCAGTCCACAAAGCATTTTGTGGGGATAAATGTTGAGGTTGTAACCAATGTGTTACCTCTTTGTTTTGCAGATGTAACTATAGGTGACAAAACAGGTTTGAGAAGATCTCAGGCCTGTTAGTGGGCTGGAACTATTTTCCAAGATATTTGCAACTTTGACAGGACAGAGGAACCTCTTTTCTCACACTCTCTCCCAAGTGGTTTATTTTTGAGCTAACTGTTGTCTCTCACAGAGTGGCTTGAGTGTGTTGTGAGGATCTTCTATTCAGGTCCCAGGGAAACAGTAAGTTTATACACATCAGAGCAAGTAGCTGGAAAGCCACAGAGGGCACAGATCCATTTTGAGCCTGTGGAGCAAGGTGATCAACACTAAACTGTTCTTCAACCATTGGTAGTCCATATAGCCAAGAATGAACATTAGAGAGTAGGAGACAAGTCTTTGCAGATGTTATGGTGGCCCTGGAGACTCTAGAGACCTGTCATAACAAAGTCATTGCCTTTCAGAGGCAGAACAACAAGCACTGTCTCATGGTAGGAGCTAAGATCCAAAATGACATTCCAGTCCTCCTGGCAGTCAATATAGGGATGTCAGTAGGCTTCCCTTGTGCACTGGTTTCTCTTTTTCCATTTAGAAAGAACTCAGTTATAACTCTTCCTTTGCCTGTTATAAGGCACCTTTTCCTTCTGTCACATTAATGTCTGACATCTGCCCTTTCGTCTTGCTAATGACTCTTAATCAGTCTACTGTAGCAGTTCTGGATATGCTACCTGCTCTTGTCCCAGTAGGCAGTGTTAGAAAGTAAAACACCAATAATATGATTTATTAGGAAAACTTCACGTAGAAATAGCTTAAACATGAGATTTAAAAGCTAGATATGTTAGCCAGCCTTGCCACAAATAAAATACTATTCTTATTTCTTTAGGGCTAGACTGTAGCTTGGATTAATCATCTCTGCAAAAATGTAAGTAGGAATAAAATTTTATTTGATTTTTTGAGTTTTAATTCTGGCCACGAATGGATAAAAAGGGCAAGAGGGAGATGTCTCAATTTTCTTCCTCCCTGGAGAAAACCTTGTTTTAGAAATTATCTATATTTAATGTGAACATACGGAGTTGTTTTTGTATGTCTATGCCCAAGCCAAACCACTTGTTCAGGAGGAGACACTTTTTAAAATATATATATATATCTACATCAAAAGTTGCAGCTGTCGGGAAGACTTGGCAGTAAGGGGGAATCTTGGCCAAAGGAGCACTGATGACCCAGCCTTATGACCAGGCTGGTAAGCTAAGGGACCTGAAGGGAGAGGTTGGGTATATGCTGCTGAACTGAGCCAGAAGAAAATGGTTATCTTACAAAGAAAGGGGAAGTGAGCTTCAATGCACCCCGAGTCTCTCAGTGAATTGATCTGAGACTAGTGTGACCCCAAGTAAATTTGTGCCTTTGGGACATAGTCTGACCTTTACTGTAGGCTGACAAATCACAAATGATGATAAATAAGTACACTCAATGCCTTATATTTAAAGCTAATTCTTTCTTATTTTTCAATATTGAAAAACTAAACTCATCCATACCTTCAGTTCCTTAATTTTAAAATTAATTTGCATTGGATACATTATGAAAAAGTAAGTTTAGTCACTTTCTGGTTTTCATCCTGTTTTTGCATAATCTGTTTTTTTTTTTTTTGTGGTCCATTTGTCTTATTTGAATTAACTGGGAAATCTATGCAGCGTTTCATCTTTTCAATCATAAATGATACATTATCTCTCTCCCTCATCCCTGTCAGCCTTTCCAGGTAAGGACTGGTTTCCACAGTAGCTTGCATTAAAGTTATGGTTCTGGATGATGAACTTTCTGAAGTGTGAGGTTTTTTCCTTAATGCTACAGCACATTCTCAAATTGTATTCTGACTGTGACTCAGGTTCCAAATGCATCTTTTTGAATAATATCTTTAGGGTATACAACTTTTGAAACTTCAATAAGTGTGACAGTACATTCAGCTTCTATCAATCACTGATGGCTCTGAACTTTTTTTAGTTGACTGAAGTAAGAATTCTTTTGTAAGCACTTTTCATTGTCTCAGGGGGATGTCTTCTTCCCCAAGCAAGGCTCTTTGGCTTTCAGTGGGATTCAGAGACCCTTCAAACCTTCCTTCAGCTAAAGTAATTCATCACAAACACTTAGGAAGGCAAAAATGCTTTGGATTTTATTTTGTTTTTGTTTTTCTTCTTGAAAAGCAGGTCTTTCATTGTTAGGGGGCATTTGTCTTTTCCTTCCATTTTGGTTTTCCCTTTCCTATCTCAAATGTCAGCCAGTACAGAAGGTATTGACTTTCTGTTTTCTGTCTTCTTCTGAAAGGAATCTGCCTATTTCTTAAAACTGGGTAGCATCCACTGATTTTATTAATGATACATATTTTAGTTATTAAAAGTTAATTAATTCATGTAGAACAAGAACAATAGGAAATGTTTTATATATTTTTCAATAGTGAAAAGATGGTTTGGGAAACAAAACAAAGGTCAGAATTTAGATGCCGGGAGGAATGTGTAGGAAATCTCCTGAAGAGAAACACTATCTGAAAATTGTATTGTTCATGGAGCTAATAGAAGTAAATCAATACCCAACCTCCCTGGAAATCCACATCCAAGCAGTTTGCATGAGACACCTTCCATGGTGCTACAAGCTGGTCTTTAAATCCCCCACCAATATTTAAAAATTCCACTGTTGTAATATTACAAATGAAACTCTTATCCATGATGTGAGAAAAAAAAAATCTAACTGGAAGGCTTCTTGTCAATCTGAAAGTCTTATGTCCGTATAAATAGCCTCTTAGTCTCATAAATTCTGTTATCAATCTCTATTGCATTCTGATATCAGGTAGGTGGAAACATAATGAGTTTAAGTCCTTTAGTTCTCTTCTGTCTTCTTTTTTCTCTGGAACTTGCAAGTATTAAAGGTCTAAAACAAACACAAAAAAGATGGAATCTGTCATGCTTCTGTCTCGTACAACTCTGACTCCATTAAATGGAGTCTATGACTGATGTTTTGCCTTCTGATTTACATCAGTCTTGCTCTAAATGTAGACTTACCCAAACTGATTCCTGATCTTATAGTGGAAAGCCTAAATCTCAGTGGGATAGAAGACTACATTTTGGCCTATGGTTCCTTGAGTAAAAAATGTAGAAAATGTACATCTGGCTTAGATGTATATTTAATGAAACCATTAATGTATTTTAAACACAATAAGTCTATTACTTAAAAGAATATAGATTTAAAATAAAATAAAAAAAATCCCTGATTTAGTGTAAAAAAAAAGACAACTGAAAGAAAACCAAAATACTCCTTTATGAATTCAACAAAATGCTTGATCTGACCTAAAGCAATTTATTTCAGTGTATTTCTAGGCTTGCCAGTGAACTTCTATGTCAGTTATTCATGCAAATTTCATCTATGTTGTGCCTCAGTGTGTTTAAATACTCAGTATTGTCATCCTTAGTTTTGGGGAGGGTTTGTGTTGTCAATTTTTTTTTCCTCCAGAGAAAGATTATGGGGGTAAGTGTAGAGCTGGGAATCTCAGACTGTTCTGTTAGTTTCTCATTTATTTTCCTATCCCTTTCTGTGGTGTAACTCATTTGCAAATAATGAAAAGGGTTACCTCACTCTCAGGAAAGGCATTTTATCTAATTGAAAGCAACCAGCAGGTGGTTCTCATAAAATCTCATTAGCCTATGATTGCTTTTGACATCTCTTTGAAGGAATGCTGCATTACCTTGTGATTGGAAATACACCCCATGTCTAGGTTAATTGTCATGGATTGTAATAGAGGGAACACTAACTTTTTCAAGATTTATTTTTAAAAAGAGAGGATATTTTAGCAACCTTAAGGTAGTTTTATGTTTTTTCTTACAAACTGTGTTGCAACCTTGATAACCTCTCCTTGTCTGTCTGTGCTGGGGAAGTGCCATAGGTTGCTACAGGAGGTTGAAAACCAAGCACAGAGATTCTAAGCTTTGCAAAGTTCTTTTGGCTCTTGGTTCTTCAAAGTCTAAATTATATACATATCTCAAATGTATTTTCCAGTTGTGACACAACCACTAGGCACATTTCTAAAAACTGTGCCTATATGAGAACGTGAAAAAAAGATCATTCTTATACTATGGAGAAAAGCCAAGAAGGAGAAAGAAAGAAAACAGGGTACCTACCTGAGCATTGATGCAGAGAAGGAAAATGTACCCACATTCAGTCTCTCTTTAGTGTCTGCTCCTGTGTTTTTTCTTGCACTTTTTAAAGCTCAGGAGCACCTAACCTGCTGGCATGATTCCTAATTAAGGACCCACTGATGAGAGATCAAAAAACCTGAGCAGATGTGGTATGAAACTGAAACTCCTTCTGAGCACTTCTAGAACACTATCTGTGTCAAGACTGTGGCATTTGATCACATTAGTACAAGAACATAAATTCTCAAGGAAATATTCAGAGTTCAGTTTAAATATAGGGGATTGGTTTTAGTTTAACTGTATTGAGAGAAATTATTATCTCCTAAATCTTTGGAAACATGCTATATACTGTTTCTTAAACAAATGCATATTCATGGTCGATGGAAAAAGATATGAAAATGGCAACGTAATTGTCAATGTAGTGTTTGTGTTCTGTCTTTTCCTCATACATAAAAAATGAAACATGTGCAAGTAAGCAAGGGACGACTTTACATAGAACAAAGAACTGGAATGAGTACAGCCCCATGTCTAAATTGGGAGAAAAAGGAAAATCCAAATAGTCAAGCCATGCTGGCTCATGAGGGAAATCTTGGTGGAAGATGAAGTCGTACAAAATGACCTTACAATGAATGACACCTTGATGTTAATGAGTTTCCCATTTGCTCATGGCATTTTTGTTTTCCAAAAGGTTTAACTGTATCACATATGGGTTTAGAACATCTTCATATTGTTGAGTTCTGCATCTGCTCTTCACTACCTCAGCTCAAGAGGGACAGAAAATTTCTGGAGAGAGTCCAGCACAGGGCCACCAAGATGATCAGGGGACTGGAACATCTTTCTTATGAGGAAAGGCTGCGGGAACTGGGGCTGTTTAGTCTGGAAAAGAGAAGATTGAGGGTAGGTCGTATTAATATTTACAAATATCTAAATGGTGGGTATCAGGAGGGTGAGCCATCCTTTTTTTCTATGGTATCTAGCAACAGGACAAGGGGTAATGGGATGAAGCTGGAACACAAAAAGTTCTGCTTAAATATGACAAAAAACTATTTCACTGTGAGGGTGATGGAGCAGTGGAACAGGCTGCCCAGGGAGGATGTGGAGTCTCCTTTCTTGTAGGTCTTCAAGATCCACCTGGACATGTTCCTATGCAATCTGATCTAGGTGAGCTTGCTTCTGCAAGGGGGTTGAAATAGATGATCTCTAAAGGTCCCTTCTAGCCCCTACCTTTCTATGATTCCATGATTCTAACTTCAGTGAAACAGATTCACAATTAAAGATAACCAGTGGATGTATAATGTGATTTTTGTAGTCTGTTATCTGTTAAATGACAATCTTCTCAGTGTTCCCTCTAGGTCTATAAAATACAGTTTGACCATGAAATACGTTTTGTTAAGTTTTTAGTTCTGAAAAATAATGAAGCTTCAATATCTCTCTTCTGTTTTGAAAAGAAATGGCGAATCTATTCTGCTTCTGTTTCTCCTTCATTTTTAATCTAAGGTGAAAGATATTTGAGAAAAATAATTCTAGTTCTGTCTCCTGGGCTTTTGAAATCTGTTTCATAATGTGAGGAAGTAGAGAATTAATCTTTGGACAATGAGGACAGCAGTGCAGTTAACTTGATCTAGTTGCAAAGTATATGTCTTTACAGCTGTATCACCAGATTTGGTAAGTTATTTGCAAAATAATCATACACAGGTTAATTTCAAGGCGTGAAGATTTATCATTAGTGTTTTATTTGCCTTTTTTTCATGTGATTTAGTAGAATAGAGTACTTTTACGTATCATGTGAGTATGATAACCACCTCTCTGAGATGGAGACAAGCAAATGAAGTTTTTTTTTTCTACAAAAAGATGTAAATACGTAGCTAAAAATTAGTGACACACATAATTAGTGGTTGTGTTTGCATTGCTACAGCTATGAAGAGATGCTTAGCACATCCCTATCAGTATTGGAGGCAGTTGGAGTGAAGTCCAAGTGCTGATGAAAAGAAAGTATAAAATATGTTATGGGTGCTGAGCTGAGCCAGGAAAGAAATAAGAGGTGTTTTTAAATGAGGTCCATCACCGATGAAAAAGAAGTCTTGTGTCAGCAGCCCAGATGTTACCTAAGTTGAGTCAGAATACTTAACATCTTGTTGTATGAGATACAATAAGATACACAGAAATGTAAATAACAGCTTTAGGGTGATAATGGGATTCTGAGACTCGGAGCTTGTCTAGTCTTTTTAATTAATTTATTTATTTTCTCTGATCTGTTTTGCCTTTTTGGCCGTACGAAATGTCTCTGAAATCCTAGCTTTATTACACCCTGACTATTATAACTCTTCTGCACCAAAGCTGTAGCTTTAGTAAGACAGAGGTAAGTAGAAGCATTATGGAAAATGAGAGACAATTGCAGAGGGGTTCAAACAAGTGAGTATAGAGCCACGGAAAGATACAAGTGAATCCTAAAATGACAAAAACCATTTTGAAGCTGTTTTGTTGCCTGTCCTTGTGTAACATATTTCAACACATGAACGGGGTTCCCCAGCATCTTGGGATGATTCTGTTTTCAGTAGTCAGATCTTGTTGCCATCTTAAGAGAGAGTAAAATACTAAGCCTACTGTCATTATCACATGAGCATCTTTACTTTGTTCAGAGCTGGAAATATGGATACTGTACCTGTACATTTACACTGACTATATAAACTGTGGCAAATGAATGTGACAGATCTGTTGCTGCAGAGGACTGCCTTAGTTCCCATCTGCCCAAAATGCCATGGTTCAGCATTAGAGCACTCGACAGAGCACAGGACAGAAGGATGCCTGTGGCTTGAACTTAGTAGCTATTGTTGCTGATGCTGGACTGTTATGCGTATCATATACAAGGAAAATAAGTAAATGTACTGGCCTAGTCAAACTGGTAAGGCCAATTCTACCTGGGACAATGTGACAGATGAAATGAAACTAGTTTCCATGGGAAGCATTCCAGTGTTTGTCTTAAATTACGAATTTATTCAGATTGACCCAGAGCAGTAATGACAAAATGTTTGTGCGAAATATCATTGTTATACATTTTAAATCTAGAGAAGTATATATTGATTTTCATTCATACAAAATTAGAAATCTCTCTCAGTTTGCTAAAACTATTAGGCAGTTAGAATGGTCAAAGCATTCATCATCTGGAAAGCACCATGTTTATAAAACGTTTGCTACACACAGATTAATAATGTCTCTTAGACCTGATAACTTGGTGACTAGTAGAAATTACTTTGAAAAATTCCTGGAGGGTTTAATGAGGATGCTATTGACTTGATGAGAGGTTCAAACTGCACATATCCTAAGCAATAAAAATCACTGAATCATTTGATACAGGGAACTTGACACAAGATCTGAAATAATCACTGTTGTATTAAGAAGAGTTTGGCAGAAACTAATTGACTTCATATTTTGTCTCTGAAAAAACAATACAAATGGTGGCAAAACTGTGTGTCAACCACTGTTTGGGTTGAGTTTAAAGAATTACTACTCGTGTATGCTTTGCTTTTGAAAGACACTGTCGACTAACAGGGGGGAGAGTGGGGACTTAAAGGCAACAGTCTTGTATGTAGAAAAAAGAGGTATTTTGCTTTTCTCAGTAGGAGACCCAAATCAAGTCACTGAAGACAAAAATTGTATTCCAAATAACTGAATCTTGCAAGATGATGGATACCAATAAGTACCTTGTTGTTGACTTCTTGCCTACAAGAAAAATAATGCCTCACTGAACATCTTGCTCTAAGTCAGTGGAAGCTGTAGTTTGATGTGCAAAGCAACATAAAGCTGTCACTTAGAGAAGGGTAATTCCAGTCACGTTTCTTTTGAGATAGCTCAACTTTGAGGATCCTAAAGAATTCATAAAACTCATAAAAAGGATCAACAATGATGGAAACTGGATGAGAAGTAATATATTATTACTTATGATTACCATATGTGAGCAAGCTGTAGAAATGCTAAGGAAACTTAGGTGAAATATCTCTAAACAATTTGAAAACAGGAACAGGAAAACAGGAACTAACATACAATTGTTATGAATGGACAGAGAGTAATAATAGAAAGTAGGGTAAACCAGTCCTCAAATTATCTCCCTTTCCTCAAAGAATAACCAGCTACAGGTAAAGTTGACAAATCCTTGTCTAGCTCATTCTTAGAAACTTAGCTTCCATCTTCTCATCCTAAGCAAATCTGTTCCCACTAGTCAAGTTTTCCCAAAACTTACCTTAAACATTTGTTGATGAATTTTAACCTATTAAATGATAACTTTTTCATTTTCTTTCATCTTTATTGTTATGCAGTTGACAAATACTGTATCATTTGTCCCTGCAGTCTTGTATTCTTTATCTGAAACAACTCTCAATGTTTTAATTTTTCCCTACAGACCATATTTTCTAGACTTCAGAGTGCTCTTTTTTTTTTCCTTGCTCACATTTTTTCTCAGAGACTGGTGTGCTACAAGAGATGTGCTACTCTAATTGGAAGGTGAATGATAAATAGATTGGAAAGATTACATCATATGTCTTTCAGAAGATATTTCTCATACTCTTCTATAATTCTTATCTAGTAGTGCTGTTTATGCCTATTCATCAAAGGATTTCCAGATTCTTTCCTGTAGCACTGTCTTATAAGTTAAACATTATCCCATGTTTGAGGAGATGGTTATTTTTAGTTAAGCATAGAATTCTGTATTTATTTGTATTGAGTTGTCCTCATTTGGTTTAGACAAGACTTCCAAAATCTCAAAGTCACCATAAATCTAATCCTGTCTATGCCATCCTCTCCAAATTCATATTTGCATCCAAGTCACAATGAAAATATTTCCTGTTACTGGATGCAGACCCCTAATTATCCCATTGTGTCTTTCCATTTTTGATGGTAAGTAATTGATAGCTGTCATGGTTTGGCTCAGCTAGCACAGCAGCACCATGACAGTCTCTTACTCAGTGCCCCCAGTCACCCCCACCCTCGTTAGGATGGCAGAGGCCCCAGCAAAAGGAGAGTAAAAAGATAAGCGAGGTTGTTGTGGATTAAGACAAGGGCAGGGAGGGCTCACTGCCAATTACGGTTC
>WBNH01006219.1:57420-224480 GCA_013401255.1 Urocolius indicus | reverse complement strand
CTGCCCCTCGTCTGAGGCCAGCTGTAGCAAAATGAGTCTCTGCCCCTGATACGGGGGTCATTATCAAAATGTGTTTCTACTGCTGATGTGGAGTCTTTAGAGAAATAAAAATAAATCTCAGCTTCACCCATTCTCTCTGTAGAATGCATGGGAGTCTCTGCTCTGGCACATCTCCTCCTCTCTTTCATCACTGACCTTGGAGTCTGCATGGTTGTTTCTCTCACTGTTCCTACTCCTTGCACCACCGCCAGCCAGAAGAAGAAGAAGGGATAGAAGGAGGAAGAAACAGGAAGAAGAAGAAGGAAAAAGCCTCCTCTTCCTGCTTCTGCTTAAAAAGTGATCGTGGAGGCGTCTAATTGGCTCAGCCTCAGAAGTGAGTCTGGCTCAGAGCTGGGGAGAGTTTCGAGCAACTTCTTACAGGAGCCATCTTTACAGCCCCTTCCCCCTTACCAGAAATGGCTGTCATGTCAAACCATGACAACAGCTCCTGCTGGCACCACACAGCTACTCTCTGATTATCACATCCAATTAGCTTTTAATTTCCCTAGTATTTTTACTTGTCTATATTTCCTCAGTTTACCTCAGAACTTCAATCTGAAGTAGTGGCAAAAGCCTTACCAAAGTTAGAACAGAATATCAACTCCTTGTCTCTGTTTACTGGATCTGCTGTTCTATGATAGTTGGAAATAAAATTGATTCTGATTGATTTGTGTGGAGTTGCTGTTTGTTGTTTTATTGTCTTCTTGATGCTTACAGACTGTTTATTTTTTCAATGTTATTTTAGGAATTCAAGTCAAGATGTTGATCTATGGCTATTACATCCTCTTCTGTTCTTCCATTTTAAAGAGCCATTTTCCCTCTTATTTTTTTTTTTGCTGTCCACGAGCTTTCCAGAATAATCAATAGTGGCTCTCAGATTGCTTTACCCAGTTTTTAAGTGTCATCTTATTAATTTCACCAGGATGTCTGATTCTAATGAATTACAAGTGAAGATATTTTATAAAGATATTTAACTTCATGATATTTGGGGCTTGACCTAGTCTCATTCTTAAATGTATACATGCATTTATCTACATTGGCATCTAATCTGTCCATATGTATATTGACTATATATCTACATAGATATATATGCATATAAAAGAGAAAATGTCCCAAAGAAAAGCATTACATAAGAGCTGAAGCATCTTTACGTTGGGCACACTTCCCTAATTATTGTAGGTAAAATTATAATGCAACTGCTAAGAGCTGTGTCTTTCAGGATATGGTTGTACTTCTCCATATGAATGTCTAAAACACCATGAAGATAAAGGATAAATCTCAGCTCTTTTTCCACTTCCCACCCATCCTGATCCAGTTAAAGTATGTATGAATGACTGGCGGAGATCTGTTAATGCAGTGACACATGATTCTAAATGTTTCCACTCAAATGTTGTGGCTCAGTGTCTTTCAAATCCAAGGAGCTAAAACTGTCCTACTTAGGTGGACAAGATCAGCTAAGAGCTGACAGTTGTTTAAGGGTAATAACATAAAGAATGGTGAAGTATTCTATCTGATGGGCCCATCTGAAGGGGAATCTTCCACAGGGAAAAGAGAGAATTAGGAGCTTTTTCACCAGCCAGCTTATTGCAGAATTGCCCGAAGAGTGGAAGCAATGCCATGTTCAGCTATATTATGGCTCAAAAGGTTACTTGGATGTTGAAGGTGAAGATGAAGAGTTTTTGCATAGCTAATCTCTCTAAATATGAGTTACTACTCATTGCCATAAATGAGGTTTTTGTTCCTGATAGCCTTTAGAAGGCTGAGCTGATGAAAGATGTCAGTCACATGCAGCAGCGACAAGTCCTGAGACAGAGCACATTTTCCTTTGAGGATTATCTAGACCAGAAGTACCCGCTATGTAGCCTAGCAAGAAATATTGTTTAACATAGGACTTTAAGTTGACTCAAAGGGAAGCTCCAAAACCTCTCTGCTGCTTATAGAAAATCAGAGAACTTGTATTATGAGAAAGTATATGAAGGGAGCCTCTCCTGTCTGTTGGAGTTACTTGCACTTCATGTTAACTTTCATTAGCTGGCTGAACTAAATGTATATATTTACGTTCAGTGTCCATGAAGTTACAAAGAGTCTTGTCTTTGGAGCTGACAAAATTAACATGGTTAGAAAAAGCTTCATTAGCTTTTCAAGCATAAAATGTACTTACTCGTTATCCAAACCAATAAATCTTATAAGGAAGAGATCTAGGCATTTGCTCACAGCCATCATATAACCTTTTTTTCCCCTCAAATCAATAGCACATTATGCAGCAATGCATCAGACAGTGAGCAGTTATATTGAGTAGTTATTAAATTAGACTCTCATCCATCTATATCTATGTATATTTCATTCTTTATCCTATTCCTTATACAGGGGTAATGGATAATTAAGCTAAGAGATTTTTTTTTTTGCTGGGATTTCCAAAGGCAACTATAAACATTACCTGTGACCGTACACTGTCTTTTAGTAGGAGAAAAGTAATAAGGCTTTTCAGAATCCTTTGGAAACAGTGTAACAGTGATAGAGCTTGGATTTGTTTCTGGGAAATATCCAATGGAGGTTTCCTTCGTACCTCATGTTAAAGGATAGCATTCAAATCACTTAAAAAGCCATCTTACATCAGAACTGAATCTCTAATTATCTGAAGTTAACTTGCTGGTAATTAATATTTTCAGAACTATCCCGGTTTTCACATTCTGCAAATTATGATCAGGCCTCAGGTAGGTTTTTAAGTTCATACTTTAAAAAAAACAAACTAATACTTAAGCATATTTATGTAAGAGCTATATTTTCCTCTTTGGAGAGTTTTTCTCCTCAGAGAAATATTAAAGAATATGTTTCATCTGAGATATCAAAGAGAAAAATGTATACATTTGTGTAGAGGACTTGATAAACTTTGGATAGCAGAGTGCAGGTAATTATTAAATTTCTTGGGACATAAAGCACACGGATTTTTTTTAAAAATAGGAAAGAAAATCCAAAAGGAAGAAATAGAAAAATCCAAGAATAAACAAATGGCGTGTATATCTACTGGATGCTGAATATCTTCCACATTTCAATATGAAGTTATAGAACTCACATCTTCCTTTAGGTTCCCACCTTATTTGTAGATCAGAGATATTCTTTGAGCAGTGAGAGGTAGTGAATATATATGTATGCAGCATAAAAAGAGTAACTTAAAGGAACAGAAAATATTAAACCTTTGTTCTCAAAGTATTTGTGAACATTAGAAATTAAAATAACACTGCCTGTAATCCACTTTGAATAGTGTTGATTGTAAAACCAAAGAACAATCAAAATTGTTTAAAGAAGCTACAGATATGAAGGAAAAACAGACACTGCTCTCAGGGTCAATTTGCTAACTAAAGTGCAATGGATCCACTAAGTGAAGAGTTGCCGTGATTTACAATGGCCAATGATTTGCCCCGTATGTCTTGCACTCTGACCTTCACTAATGCCTAGGATGATTGATTCACTTTTTTCTCTGAAACACTGATTTCAGTGGGGAATTGTGCCAACAAAAGTAAGGGCAGAATAGAGCCCTTTCATTTTGATTTGCCATTTCCCAGTCATGGAAGTGCAGTGTATTAATCAGAACAATCAATAGTCCCCTGACCCTTGACGCATCCTACTCAAGGGAAAAGATATCACTCTGTTTTTGATTAATCAGCGCCAAGTATCCATTCCTGATATAAGTTTGTCTGAGAAATAGTTCTACCAAGTAGATTTAAGGCCTGATTTGCACTCTACTTGAATTTCTAGGCAAGGAAGACCTTTTTAAGTGCTTGGGAGTCTTGAAGCTCAGGACACTACTTCCATTGTGTCCAATGATATGTGAGTCTGCCCCTCCAAGGACCTGCTCTCAATCCGTTATCACCAAGTATAGAATCATAGAATGGTAGGGATTGGAAGGTACCTCTAAAGATCCTCTAGTCCAGCTTCCCTGATAAAGCAGGTTCACCTACATCAGGTCACTCAGGAATGTGTCCACATGGGTTTTGAAAACATCCAGAGAAGGAGAGACCACAACACCTTTGGGCAGTGTGTGCCAGGACTCCATCACCCTTACAAGAAAGTAGTTTCTCCTTCAGTTTAAGAAGAACTTTTTGTCTTCCAGCTTTTGATCATTACCCCTAGTCCACTCATTGGACCTATGGAAAAAAGTATCGCCCTGTCCTCTTGACATAGACCTTTCAAATACTTGTAAGTATGAATCAGGTTTCCCCTCAGTCTTCTCCAGGCTGAACAGCCTTAGATCCTACAATCTTTCCTCGTAAGAAAGATGCTCCAGTCTCCTTATCATCTTGGTGGCCCTGTGCTGGACTCTCTCTAGAAGTTCCCCTTCTGAATTAGTGAACTGGTACTGGTAGTTGTGTTGACTTAGATGCAAGGTTGAGGAAATCATCAGTATCAGTACAGACTGGGTAATGGATTGGGAACAGCCAGGGGAAGAAGAACCTGGAGATACTGATGAATGAAAAACTGGTCATGAGCTGGCAATGTGCTCTTTCAGCCCAGAAAACTGGTTGCACCCTGGGCTGTACCAAAAGTAGAATGGTCAGTAGGTTGAGGGAGGGGATTCTGCCCCTCTGCTCTGCTGAGATCCCACTTCCAGTGCTGTATCCAACTCAGAGGTTTTCAGCAAGATATGTACTTGTCAGAGTGGGTCCAAGAGGAAGCCAAGAGCTGAAACAGTGCTCCTATGAGGAAAGGCTGAGAGAGCTGGGGAGGAGATGTGTCCGGGGAGACTTAAATGCATCTTACTTGGCCTTTAAAATGGATCCTGTAAAACTGATTATTTAAAGTGAATCTTATTGGCCTTTGAAGACTTAAATGGATCTTACAAGAAAGATGGAGTGAGACTTTTTACCAAGGTGTATAGTGACAGGACAAAGGGTAATGATTTTAATCTAAAAGAGGGTAGATTTAGATTAGATGAAAGGAAGACAGTTTTTATGGTGAGACAAATAGGTTGTGCAGAAGTTATGGGTGCCCCATTATTGTGTCTAAGGTTGGGTTGAATGGGTCTTTGAGCAATCTAACATGGCGCAGAAGTCCCTGCATGTGTTAGAGGGATTGGACTAGAAGATATTTACAGACTTCTTCCAACCCAAACCATTCCATAGTTCTGTGATCTCTCTCCTACTTTATTTGTACAGGTCTCTACTTGAAGTGGTTTTGGTAGGAGACAGTGGTTTTCCTATACTGAAAAGGCAAGAAAATAATTTTAGTGTGGCAGTGAGAGGAAAGAGAGATGCACTCTGAAAGGCAAGGCTGGGTGTTCATATCTGCTTCAAAGATTTCAATGATCGATGTGTAGTGTGGAGGCTTGCACAACAGTCAGCACTTGCTGTTGTTCCCTTGTTACCTACTTGATGAATCAATGTAATGAGAGAAGGTAAAGTTCAGTATTTCAAGAAATGCTTTCACACACCATTTCTGAAACATGCCCTATTGCCCGTTTAAACTGTGGTACACTCATTTTCTTCCACAGACTTACACCGAGAGAATGAAATTTTCTCCTCTTATAACATTACTGTTTACTTTTTTGCCTGTTGGTCACTTAAATGTCAGTGGATATTTTAGTCTTCTCCCTTATCTTAATGAATCTGCCTCCCAGGGAGGATGTGAGTAATAAAAAGAGAACAATTTTAGTGCTTTGTATTGCTGGGGCTTTATGCTTTAACATAAAATTATTCTTTCCTTGCAATTTTTGTTATAAGAACTCCTGTATGTTAGGAAACCAACAGTGTGTTAAAACAGATATCATCAACAATGTCAGACAGATTAATTCTGGTACCTAATGAAATGAAACTTGGACAAAATGGCTATATATATGTTTTTTGTTTGTTTCATTCTTTTCTTATCTAATTTTTTTTTTGTGAGACTAAAGCCTGGTCAGTTAAATAAATAGTCCCAACGTGTTATGTGATGAAGTAAATGAGAGCATGTTTTTTTTTTTATTTATTCAGTTAATGATTACTGGAGTAAAGAGCAGGAAGTAGAATCACAGCATGCTGCTGTAAAATGAGCTTTTCTGTGAATTTCTCTGATTCAAGTGAAGAATGTACCCTTCAGTCCTTCTGTGTAGCAGTTTCTGTATGCATTTTAACTAGCTCTGCAAGAAAATGCCAGTATATTGAGATGCCCCAATTAAATTCTGTTGATGCAGTGAACTTCTTTATGGCTGAGCAATGCCACTGCTAGCAATTAGACTAACAGCGCAGCATACATCACTCAGAAATAATCACTTGACTTTTGCATAGCAATATGAGAGGGTTTGGGATGTTAAGCACTATTCCAAACAACCTTTTTTCAATGATTTGAGAAGTTTTCAAGGAGCATGTCTGTCCTCATTTCTTTTAATCAGGAAGTGAAAGACCTATGTTAAAATATTTTATTATGTGTGAATACATGTAGAAATCATGTAAGAGGTTGTCATAAAATAAGTGAATATGTCTATCTAGAGAATACCAGAAAGACATAAACCCCCACCATTATTTCCCTTCTCCGCACTCTTGAAAAAAATGAAATGACATTTTGAACAATATAATGCTTACCAAGTGCTTTCCACATATTAAGTGATCATCCTAATTCTATCTAGAAACTGTGCTGCAGTAGATGAAACTGAATGGCTTTAGGGTGATGTGCTCAGGGTGATGTGCTCAAGGTGATAGGAAGATCAAGAAAGGATAGGAAAATGAGAGGAAAAGGAAGATGTTTCCTTATATTTTGAAAAATTAAATCAAAAGAATAAGCCCTATTTGTGCTTGTCAGACTATTCTGTGCCTGAGAGGCAAGGTTTGCCTAGTCTGTGATCTCAATGAGTAGTGATTGGTAGCCCCCGACTTTTCTGCACAGTGTTTGTATATGATATTGCAATCCCTGCTGACATTGATTTTTTTCTTTTTTTAACTCTGGGAGCATTTGGAAAAACTCCTGGTTATTTGATACCTTGTCTCTAAATGCAACTATATATAAAGGCTGAAAGCTTTTGCTCACTCCCATCCTAGAGCTGCCCCAGTTTGTAGAGAGTGATAGATTGGTATTGGGAAAAGATTTCTAGGGAAACTAAGGCCCCTTGTCACGAAAATATCATCCTTAACTTGTTCTTAGATCTATATCTTCAGGTTAGTTAACTGTGCTGGTGTTCAAACAAATTGTTAATTAGTAAGTATGTGTAGATGATACTTAAGATGGTACATTTTGTGCTGTGGAAATGGTTTATCTGAACCTGGTGGCTGTGCATGTCAGTGTTGTGATGCTGGTAGAGACTGGCTATGGACAGGCACAGTCTAGGCAAGGGATAGTGCTTCAGGGCACAGTGGCTGATGATCCTCAGCATCTTTGACTGGAAAACCTCAACACCTCAATTACCATTCATGTCTTTTAGACATTTGCTGAGAAAGGGCAAGATAATGTTGTTTAATTTTAGTCACTTACAATGAAGTAATTCCAGAAGAAATTGGAACTATTTGGTCATGTGCTTCAAATATCAGTTTTAGGTGAGGTGGTAGCGACTTAAAGAAGCTTATTTGTCTTTTCTGACTATAAAGGAAAACTGGATGACTAGGTTAGTTCTAAGTGCATTTCTGACTTATACATATGGTTAGATGGATTTCGCCCTTAATTTTTCAGAAAGTAGTTTTCTTTTGAATGCATAGATACCCCAAGGAATCTAATAACCACCTCATCAGTGTCTTTCTCTTCCTTTAAGAATCATCAGACTGTGTTTGAATCCCCTCTGAAATAGCAGTAGAAGTTGAATTGCAATTTTCAGCTGACTCATCACATTCAGAGATGTGATTCTGCTGATGAAACCTTTGTATTTAAGTGAATGTATCATTAGAAGTAGAAACTATCACAGCCTGAAATGTCTTCATTCAAAGTGGATCTAAGGCTGAAAGACACATGCTGAACTGTTCATGAGTAGCACCAGTGCACAGGAAGCATTTCTGAATTTTGTTTTGTTTTTTTTTTTACTATTTTCCTTGCTCTCAAGACCTCCCTCAGTTTTTATTCTGTTAAGTTTACTGAATATCTGCCAAACTTAGCACATCCCTTGATTTCTGGGCTGCGTTTTTCATTAATCTCCTGATTCATGTGAAGAAGAGAACATCACTGCCTTGCCCTAGTACTAAAGCAGTCAAGAGCTGTCATTTAAGGGCACATTTGTACTGTACACTGCATGTATGGACAGTTTTGATTCAGCCTTGATTGAGACACAGGAAGCAATTCCAGTTCAAGATTCTGATGCTTTGTGGGGACCAGTTTGTTCCGTTTTATTTTCCTGCTGATGTGTCTTCAATCTGTTTCTTTAGGATAGCAGATATTAATGAGAAAGGAGCCTCCTACCTGCTGAAAGGTGTGTCTCCCTTCTTGCTTCATGGATGTTGACACACGTGGACACCTCTGGAGAAGGCAGCTAACATGTCAGATATGGCAAAACATCTGTCTCACATGTTACATTTCCAGGAAGTAGAGAGTCTTCTCTGTTATCTTCTAGATTTGTCACCTTGTATGTTACAACCAACCTCTCAGTTTGCTTTGACTTTTGTCCTCTGAGTAAAACTCTCCAGTTACCTCTCTCCCAAAAGCACTGATTTTAGGAAATGTTAGTCACCTCAAATCTGCAACTGAGAGCAAGCTGCATTTTCTGTGATGGTGTTTTAACTGATATGAAGTTTTCCAGGTCATTCTCTCCTTTATTAATAGCATAAGTTTTCCTAACAGTATATAGGTCACAGATGAAACCGAAGTGTGAAGTCAGACAAAGTTTTGCCCCTTCCTTTCCATCTTCCACTATTAGATTTGAAGGTCCTTGAATGGACCTGAAGGACTGGACTCTGTGGAGGATGTCTTGGTCTTGGCAGGAATAAGGTTAATTTTCACCAAATGCTGTATAAGGGCTGTGTCCAGGCTATTCCATACCATGTTCAGTATACAAGACGATCTGCTGGAGCATGCAGAGCTGCAGTCGTTCAGTCGGGACTGAGCATCAGGCTGAATACTGGGCTGAGTGTCCAGGTGTGGGTGGTGAACAGTGACACAGGTCATCACTTGTTTTCTGTATTCCTTTCCTCTTGTTATGGCTGTTTGTTCTCTCTTTGTGTTGTTCTATTAATTTGTCTTTATCTTAACCCACAAAGCTTTACCATTTCCTGCTGATTCTCCTCTCCATCCTGCTGAGGTAGGGAGGAGTGAGTGACTGCATGGTTGAGTTGTTGTTATCTGGGTTTAACCCATGACAGAGGCCATGGAGCAGTTTGTGAGGAAGTTCAGCCTGTGGGAATGGCCTATGCTGGAGAAATTTGTGGACAATTGTCTCCCATGGAAGGGAATCCATGATGGAGCAGGGGAAGTGTGAGTTCTCCCCCGAGAGGAAACAGTATCAGGCAATCTGTCATGAATTGACTGTAATCTCCATTCCCTCTCCCCCAGTGCTGCTGAGGGAAAGGGGACAGAGAAATCGAGAGTAAAGTTAAGTCCAGTTAGAAGGGAGAAGTGGTGGAAAGGTGTTTAGTTTTCATTTCTCATTATCCTACTCTGATTTTGATTGGTAATAAATTAAGATAATTTACCCAAGTCTAGTTTGTTTTCCCCATGATGGTAATTGCTAAGTGATCTCCCTGTCTTTATCTCAACACACAAGTCCTTCATTGTATTTTCTACCCCATCCAGCTAATAAGGGGAAGTGATAGAGTGGCTTTGGTGGGCATCTATTGCCCAGTCATGGTCAACCCATAACAGACACACAAATAGTTAGTATTCCCTTGGAACATTGAAATCACTAAGGTAATAAATATGGAAGATAAAAAACCTGCAAAATGGTTATCAGGATAAAAATAGAAGCATTTTCAAATGGCATAGAAAAAAGACTCAGCCCTGATTTACTAGGCACCAGTTCAATCAAAATCTATTTATCCACTCATGCCTGTAATGGTACTGTATAGAGAGAAGACTTCTATAGTATTATAATTATTCATTACTTCTCATGAAAATAATAATATACAGTGCCCGTCACAAGAAGGCTGATGTAGTGTACATGTTTTAAGCGTAGATATTGAAACTGCTGCAGTTACCTCATTTTGCTCTTCCTGTCAGCCTACACAGTCCTCCTCCTTTTTTTTTCTTCTTGCCCAGTTTTAAGGTAAATTAGGAAATTAACAGTGCTGAGTGTCAGTTAATGTAAGGTTCTGAATACCACAAGTACCTGAAAAAAAAAAAAAAAGTTTATTTTAATGTAACAAGTATGAGAGGAAATCACACTGGAAACAAAACCCATGGAAAGTTTTATTTTCCTCGTTTCCTTCTCCTTCTTTCCATTCATCATCTCTTTGCCTGGAAATCAAAATCAAGTTGGTCTTAGATGCAATACTTGAATATTCTCTGATCACTTCGTATTATGTTCTTGCCATCATTCATGTGACTTACTGTCTTTAGTCAAAATCATTTCAAAGAGATTTTTTTCAGATAGATAAGCAAAACCACACGGGCTGAGGGATGTTCTTATATCTTCACTGAGCCAAAGTCAGGTTTTCAGCAGGTGACTTTGCATAAAGAACTATGTTTTTTTTGTAACTCTGCTAGTCCCAGGCAGCATATTGTAAACATCCCTATTGAATATGGTCTCTTTTTTCCCCCCCTTTACCTCTTACCATGCTTTATTCAAGAGCTGCAGCAAGACTCTAGAACACTGAATTCTGTTCCCAAGAAACTGGAGCATGTTTATGAAAGTACATGTTTCTGAGTACATGGTATTAATTTTCCCCTTGCAGCTACTATGAATTGGCACATTAAGCTTTGAAAATTAGGTTGAAATTACGAAGTAACAGGCATACTAATTTTGTTCTGATATTCCAAACATGGTTGTAACAACTCATACTTTAAGACTATTTGGCTTGTGTGCAGAACAAATTCACTATCTACATAAAAAATATCCCAGCTTCCCTTTTCTTTACCAAATTTCTCTCTCCACTCCTGCTTGCATACCCTTCATTGGCTGATAGAAACATGCTCAAATGCGCCAAATTTTCCTCTGTTTTACAAAAAAAATGAAGTTGCCTCAGGGATTAATTTTCCTCTGAGTGTTTCCTAATGTCAGATTATAAACTACTCAAGAGCATGATTAATTGCAAATCCTTAGAGATTCTCTTAGGAGAAAATCTTGTGCTTTGTCTAAGATCGGCAGTTCCTGGTTTGGCCTCACAAAAATGCATGCTGAATAATAAGATGTCCTTTATTCTCATATGAATCCTCTAAAGGTCAGTTTAAGCAGGCTGACACAGCTATAATTAGGAAAATTTTTCAAACTGATGGCTCATTTTCTTTGGAGAAGGGTGTTTAGTCAATAGATAAGACAGTACTAACAGCATGTAATTGATAGTCAGAAAGCACTGTCAGAATTGAAGCTTTCACAAGCCGTCCCGTCTGCCCTGGAGAGCTGTGACTTTATGTTGATTTGTCATTTCTTTCATCTTTATGGGTTGCAATTTCATCTTATTTTTAGTTCTCGGTACCTTTTTTTAACTCCTGTTTACACAACTGCAAACAAATTGTGTATTATTTTTCCAGTTGATTGCTGGAAACTACTTGGACAGTCACTCTTAGCTGGCTTTGGCTGATTGAGGGAGTTTAAGCCAATTCTGTGGTGGTCAGCAAAAATTAGAATCTAAACAGGTGGTTTGGGCTAACCTTTTTAATGTCAGGGTGAGCTGAAATGCAGAACAGTGGTCACTGCCTACAGCATAGACAGTAGTTTCATAATACTTGTCAACGTAATTGCTGTGATCATCTTTACCATCATAGTTCCTGGAAGGGGATGAATGAAACCTAGACATACTTTTATTAAATACTCTTCTAAGCATAATAACCTGTTTAGGATCTGGTATTTTGATTTTTTGGTTCTTCTTTGTTTGTTGTTTTGTTGTTTTTTTGAGTTTTTATTCTTGATTTGCTGGTGGCTTCTCATTTTTCTTCTTATATTTTTTTTCCCCAGTTATATTAACAAGCAAAGGCATAATTTTACATTTAGAAACTCTTTTAAGCTATACCAGAAAGCACAGTTTCACTAGTAGCTCTTACACCAGGAAATTCTTCTAGTGTTACAACCAGCAAAGCATTTCTATGTTTTACTAGAATTACACACATAATGTTTTTGTTTCCAGTACATGATTTTATAAGCACATTGAAATGCAGTCACTATATTAATGAGGAAAGAGAATCAGAAAATAAAACTTTTTGTAATTCCTTGTCTAGTGTCTTTCTCAGAGGGAAACTTCAACTTACTTTCTTTCACCTTGATGTTGTGTTGAAGGTTTATTTTTCTTCTTCTTGACGTATTTTGACATTCTCCTTTATAAAAAGCTCCTCAACTGAGCTATACATCATGGCAGTGGAGCTGTGCATTGCTGTTAGAGAAAGATTTGCTCTTCCAGAACCTTCTCACAATTTACTTACTGAAAACAATTTGTTTGGACTTATCTAAAAAAGAACTCCATGTTTCTTTCTGTATGATTTCTTTCAGTAGGAAACTTATAGGTTCTTCTGTCTCACAGGCACTGTTTTACTATTTCAGTTCCCTCTGCTTTTGTATATATATATAGGCCAAATACTAAGCCAAAAGTTTGGAAATGAAGGGTACACCCATTTGACTACCTAGTCAAAATACTAGAAATTACATTATCAGCAGAAAGTGAATGAAAACATACTTTTTTTTTTTTTTTTTTTTAATGATAACAGAACATATACTTTGCAGGGTTTATTTGAGTGCAAATTTTGGCTTACCTTTTTGAAACCCAGAAACAGGATTGCAAACATGCAATTCACAAATCTCATGACCCACATTTAAATGATACTGTTAAAAGAAAGGGTTTGAAATTGCTTGGCAACAGAAAACAAATGAGAAGTATATAAAAATGTGTCATAAAAACTTTCTGTATTCAACCCCCTCAGGTCTGTGCATCAAAGCTTAATATTTTGAGTTGTTTCAGTTAACTTTCAATTCTTATGCTAGTGATTTCTATTCACTTTTTTTGGAAATGATAGACAATTGGATATACTTGATTTAACATCCCTGCCATTAGGACTACATCTTGCAAGGCCATCAAACCCCTGCAGCCCACTGAAATAACTAGCAGCAAAACTTCTCCTGAAATGGACCTTATGGTTTTCTGATTTAACTTCTCCAGGACAACTATCTTGGATATGGTCTGTTGTAACTTCTGATGATTCTCAGCACGGCAAGATCGATCTTTCATGTAAGAGAACTGAGTTCAGTTACTGTCCCTGTGTCTCTTTTATTCAATAAGTATCAGCTCAATAGTCTCCCATAGGGCTCAGCTGAACAAGAGAACAAGAAATGACCACAGGTCCATCTGTGTCTGACAGTGACCAAAGGAGAGGCAGTTCAGGGACAGCATGCAAACCTGACTGCTTTCCCTGGTCTCTTCGTGCTTCTCAGCATCCACAAGTGTTACAGCTGGAATAGCAGCAGTATGTAATCCCTGCTTAGCACTTTTAGCATCTTCTGTTCATGAATTTTTCTGATCCCTTTGTGAACCTGCTGATGCTGTCTCCTCAGCCTCCTGTGGCAAAAAAATTTACAAATTCACTACCTGCTGTGTGTAGAAATACTTTCTTTCAACACTTTTAAACCAATGTTTTTTAAACTAGGTTCAGAAAATGTCTCTTGCATTGCAGGATTTGATAAACAACTGTTCTGCATTCAATTTACCCACTGTCTTTGAGAGTCTGTAAAGCTCAGTCATGGTCCTCCTCTATAAGCTGATGCCCACTACTACTAAGAAGAAGAAGACACATGTTTTCTCCCTTGTTTTAACATTTCAGAGGTAACATCTGTGCCCAGTTTGGGTTCTGCAGTGCAAGAAAGACATTGAGGGACTGGAGGCAGTTCATAGGAGATTCTGAAGATGTTGGCACTCGAGCACTTGCCCTGTAAGGAGAGGCTGACGGAGCTGGACTTGGTCATTCGGGGCTAGAGTTGACTTTGAGGAAACCTAACAACTTTCTGAAAATATTTAATGAGAGATAGTGGGAGATGAGAGACTACAAACACAACTGCAACACAGCAAATGGGACTACGTGTAAGGAAAACATTTAATAGTGGAGGTCAGAAACTGTAACGGGGCCTGGAAAGGCTATGGAGCCTCTATCCTCAGATAGCTGAAGACAGTTGGACACAGTCCTGTAGAACTCACTATAACTTTGAAACTGGCCCTGCTTTGAGCAGGATTGAGCCAGATGATCTCTGGAGATCCCTTCCAGACTCTGAACTATCATATTTTTTTCTTGGATAATTAAGTGCACAAGGAGTTTGTGAAACATTGTGGATGATGGAGGAGAGAATCAGGCAGATCTGTTGAAAAGAGATACCTAGTCCAAATCCCATCAGATTCAACATAACCTGTGCTTGTACCGTCTCCTATGTCACTGTCATCTTTGACAACATTTGAGAACTACATGGCAGCATTCAAAGCAGCCTGAAGAACCAATGTCTAGTCCACATCTTTCTGCAGAGATGATCATCGTTCTTCCACCTTCAGAAAAATGCAGAACGATGTTCTAGCTGAAGGCTTGAATACTTTTATCATTAGTTCAAGATTTATTGATCAAGGTATGGAAGGACTTCATCAGGAAGAAAGTCTTTCTGATCATTTCAGCAGTAGTACGGACTGCTGCTTTTGCTAAACCCACTTTGGTCTTTAGTATCTTTTTCTTGAAGAAAGAGTTAAAAAGTCATCAATATAGAAACATTTACCCAGTTCCTGTTCGGTTAGGAATTCTGCCTATCTTTTTTCTATGCAATCACCATATTTAGTTTCCAGCAGCCTGGTCAGTGACCCTGTTGCACTATAACTTTGCAGTCTGTAGCCTCAGCTGCTATGCTAATGCTTTCTGATTTGTGTTCAGATTGGGTCTGGCATGCCCCCAAAGCTGTGTTGTTCAATGAATGTAAAAAAGAGATGTCATCCTTCCTCCTGTGCTCTGCTGCTAAGCGTTGGATTTCCATTTGTGCTTGCCTGGAATCCTCGTGCTTCTGAGGCTCCAGAGCAGAAATTCCCTCATTGCTATTTAGACTGAGGCATCACCAGGAGGTCCCCAGTGGAGATCAGAAATCCACTGTGATGGGACTGTGCAGATGTCTGTTTGCTGCACAGAGATCCCCAGAGCAGCATCACTCATACTTGTGCTGAACGAGCACTGTTACACCTGGACTGGAAGTTATGGTGGGGATTGTTGAGCTGGGGGCAAGTTTCAGCTGAGTGGAAAGGATGCTCTTGGCATATCAGCTAATACTTCTACATTGTGTGCACACTGGGGTGTGTGGGTGCACCCAAATAACCTAATGTGAGCTCGAGGGTCTGCAGTGCGCTCTGCTGGGTGATGTGGATGTGCTTCTGTCCCTGCCTGGAGGGTACAGGCTGCAGGAGAACTTCTGTATTATTTTCACTGTTATTTTTACAACTGGGAAACAAAAGATGTGTTTGGCAGGGCTTCTGCTTGTTGCTTTGTTTAGAGCTGTGGGAAACAGAAGATCCAGGGAGACTTGACGGCCAGATCCTGCATTCATTAATAGCATTGCCAGATCTCTGTCTTGACTTCAGATGTGAGGGACTTGAAGGAATTTAGGACATGGCTGAATCCCCATTGTCAGGGGACATTCAGAGCAGTGTTTTATTCATGTAGTATCCTTTCCTTCTGATCATCAAGGAGCTTAGGAGAATACTGTTATCAAGCCTTAAGGTATTTGTCTCCTTAAATAAATTCACAGCATGAAAGTACCCAGTTTTAAAAGATACTTTTATAAGCAATGGCTTATGCTAAAAACAAACAAACAGAAAATCGCAGCTGTGTAATCTTTGCTACAGAAAGGACTATGCAACTAACCATTTCACAGAGAACCTTTTTGCCAAGCTTGCTCATATGCAGCCATGTAGAAGATGCTCAAACACCACTCACACTTCAATTAGCCTAAGGCTTGTGACGAGAAGACTTTTTGTGCTTTCAAGGTGAAGAGATGAAACAACAAAAACTAAACTCCTTCCCTCACAATTTAGCATTTCTCTGACTCTCTAGTGAGAGCTTCTGGCAGAATACTTTTTCCGCAAGGAAAAAGAATAAATCACTGAAGTAGGTTAAAGACAAAAAGAACAGTATAGTGTGCAGAATAATTTGGAATCCAGAGAAGGTGAGAAAATTTTCAGGCACAATGCTTATTTGTTTGCCTGAACTGGTTTCACTGAGAGTTGCCTGCTCAATACTTTTGTGTTCACTGGCCCTAATTGATAATCAACCAACCTAACAACTATTTCAGGATGATATCTGAAGTGTCACTTTAGTTTGTTGTGTTTCTTTGACCTTAATTTTAATTAAATGTAATTGTTTTGTCTACTGCTTAAATATGACTGGTATGGTCCAATAAATCACTTTTAGATATTTCATTAGTGGTGAGTACTGAAAATCACTCATCATCGTTGAGTTCACGATGAAAATATGACTGGACTCTTAGCCTGTGCTTTCTTAGCCAGAAGGAGTTACAGGGTAGGAAAGTAATTTAATGGATATTTTATCTTTTGAGCAACTAGCTTCCAATCTGTAGAAATCATGACAAAGACATGTGAGAATAATATTGTACATGGAAATTCACTCCAGTAAGGGTAAAGATGAATGTGCAACCTTTTGACTATAGCTAGCATTCTTCAAACTGAGACTCCAATGAGCCATTCAAGTGATAATCTCCTCTGGAGTGCTGGATCTTGGGATCCTTCCAGAAGCCAGTCTTGAATAAAATATTTAATGTGGAACTGACTTTACTAGTAAAGGGGAGAGGTAAAAACACCCTGACTTGGCAGTTAGTTGATGATGTAAAGGATAAACAGCAGCTCCTCCCAATAAAGCCTACTGAACTTACTGCATGTGTGTAGGTAATGGCAGAACTGTTGTTTCTTCTTGATAGGGGCATTCGTTAAATCTTTACAATCTAGTCTTTGCACATCCAATGTGATCTGGTAGGGTATGGTCTGATTTCATATCAGTGAAACACAAAATGCTGTTATCAATCTTGGTACTATCATCAAGATGGATAGACTTAAAAGGACAGGCCTTTGAAGGGAACTGATCTTAGTCCTGCTGTCTCCTCATGCTTTCACCACACTCAAAAGTTTAAGTGAGAAGGTCATGGGAGGAAAAGGTCCTCTGACTTGCTTGAAAGTCCATTCATCCTCACTATTAAGTATCTTCCTTCGAGGCTTATGATTAAACCTCTTTACTGATTTTCCTGTGCTCACTCTCCTCCCAGCCCCTGTTTGAATGAATACCTCTGTTTTCACCCATCCTTCTTGATTATCCCAAGACACTCCACCCCAACTGCCTGCTCCTCAGTTGCCCATCCCATAGTCATTAGTGTGCTACATACATTACTTTCTAGCTACAATCATCAGCTCCCATTATTCCTTCAGGCTCCAGTTATAAAGACTTGTTACTGGAAAACACACTCACAAATAAAGTAACCATATCTTTGTATGTGATTGCAAAGCACAGAGATCAGGAACAACATAGTTCCAAAATCAGTCTTTGCTTACAATCAGATGCTCCTTTTAAGGCTGTCAGTGAGATCTGAAGAACAGATTAGGGCTGTCAATTAAAGGTTATTTGTACTTGACACCATATACACTTTGTCTTCTTGACACAGTAATTTCATCTGATTTCAGTGGAATTATTCAGTAGGCAGGATCTGTCCTTTTTGAGACTGATACTGATTGTCTGTTTGGAGCTGACAAAGTGATACTGCTGTGGTACAGATACTAACCTACTATATGGTCACTTTCTTTAAGACTCAAAGCTCTTTGGGGAAACAGATAATTTTATACAAATCCTTGTAGCATGTAGCATAATGGGCTTAAACTTTTGGCTTAGTAGCAGTTACTGAAAATATCAAATTTTAAACAATAATAAATTCCATAAACAGATATTTATAAGCATCCATAAAAAGCAGTAGATTACTATTTAAGGAATACATTCCTATTCAGTTAAAGTGAGTGGCAGAATCAGATTAGGTTCTAGTCATTGACTAGAATGATTGTGTTGTGTCTTTTGAACTGAGTTTCATTCAAAGTCCAGAACAGGGATACTTTACCTCTACTGGTAAAAGTGTTTTTGAAAACTTTATGCTAATAAGGTGAAACCTAAAACCAGTAAGACAAGAATAAGCTTCATCAACCTAGTAACCAAGGTGATATTAATAACATTAGCTAAAGGAACATGGAGTTGTTTTGCAAAACCCACTGTACTCTTTTCTTTATTCAAAACTGAGGTTTAATTTGTTACAGTGGAGCTGAATTGAGCCAATAAAAAGTATAATTGATTATAATCCCTATATAGCACTAATAGCAGCCATTTTTTATTGTATTGGCAGCCAAAATTGCATTTCCTCTCTGTCTCAGGTCACTTACTATCCAAATGAGCATTTGTTAATGGAAACAGATCATTAGTAGCTGCTTACTGGTTTCCATGTCACTGCTTGAGTGCACGTTTAAATGTACACACAATGTTCAGGCTTGGCTTCCTCTGACATGTGAATATGAACTTCTCTGTATTTTGGCAAAATGCTCATTTCAGAGTTTGCAGAAGAACTAAAAGAAAGTGCAGACCAGTAACTATGATGATCTAATTACATTGACAGAAAAATTTGCTGCTCACTATAGTCAACCTTATTTCCACCTTGAGCCTGGTATTTCCCGTAGGTTTGATGTCAGTTGCCAATAGGGAATGCAGGAGTGATGCATGAATGGATGTGGATGAAACTTAGGGCCTCTGAATGTAGGAGAAAAAGATAGTCTCTATCCTCACACTTTAAAGAGATTTCCTTTTAAAAGCACATGAATTACTAAGGTGAAATAGAATTACATGGTTTTCCAGAAATCACAAATCTGGCATTTCATTGTGTGTCTCAGATGATAGTCCAGCACCACAGTTCCAAGATCCATTTTCCTTTCTGTGCCTTCAGACAGGCAGCAAGGTGATAGCTGGCATTGAGATTATTTCATAGGGCACTCAGCTCTTACCCCAAGATTAAACCATCATACCTAGCTCTCCAGTGTGGTAAGAAAGCTATATAAGAAATGCAAAATTTTCAGAGTAAACTTATTCATTTTTTGTTCCAAAGATGACGTTTTTATGAAACAATGAAGATGGAAGATTAGATCACGATGTAGCAAAGTACAGATTCAATGTCTTGCTGTCATGAAAGCTTCCTTTTCCAGCTTCATCAGGTAATTCAGTGTATTTTTTCACCTCTCCTACACTAAGCCATCTGTTAGCCATCTTGGCCAAGACAGTAAGTGGTACCACAGACTCCTTTCCTTCTTATGATTTTCTACAATGAAAATAAATGACATGACATTTTTTTCTCCAAATGCTGAAAAATTAAACATCTTAATACCTTGTGTAATTGCTTAGACAGTAGGAGAGACAGCACGTTTCCTATTGACACCAAATCTATTAAAGCCTGTCTAGAAGAAAAAATAACCCCACCTTTTATATGAGATTCCACAAACTCTCAGTAGCATTTTGTTTCCTCTAGATTGTCTGTTAGTCCCTTATCTTAAAATCTTCCACTGTTCTCCAGTACTCACAAGACCTGGGTTGGTTTTATTAGAGCAAACAAGCTGGGAGACTTTCAGTCCAGAATAAATCGACATAGCTTAGACTAGATGGTAAAACGTGTAAGAAAACTCTCAAACAACTCACAAGGGATTCTTCCTCAGTTCCTCTCTTGTAATAATATATAAGATTATATGTAACATTTCTAATATTCCCCACAACACAGTTGTATTGCACTATAAGAGAAATAGATAACAGATAGGGGTTTACTTTTCCTTAGTAGGATACCTTTTCTACTATCACGTGCTGATAACAACTCTTGACTGAAAGGTTAAAATGTGTTTAAAACAAGGTAGGATTTCTATTCTGTATAGCTTGTCTGTGTGAAATCCCAAACGGATCTAGCTTCAGGGGCCCTTAAATTTTATATGCAATTTTCATTTCTATTCATGATTTTCTACTAGGAAAAAAACAATTTTACCTGTTCACCTTTCTTTATTGAATAATACCTCTTAAAAATATGGAACCATTAAACAAAAATTGTCAGATTGGAATATCCTGAGTACATTCAGGATGTGTTAATGTGCAACATGCATTCAAATTATTTTTTTTGTAGAGATCAGGTACTTCTTTCAAAGTCATTAATGGGCTAAAAATTATGGAAATTTTTCTTTTGCAAATATATTTACTGTTCTGCAAGTATATGAAGGATATACAGAAACAAGCACCACCATGGAGGCTGTTTCTGTAAATTAGCTTAGTTCCTCCCAGAATTATACCATTTGCACCCCTCCTCAGCTGCAGGCAGCCCTGAGTTGTGCTTAGATTTATGTGGAGCAGTGTGTAGTCTGTTGGAAGCAATACTCACAGTAATGGTTAGGTGAGGACCTGTGGGTGAAAGAGCACGACATGGCTACTATTAAGTGATTTAACTTTCTGCTTCATTGATCATATTAGTTGTCTACACATGAACTCTGGGTGCTTTAGAACAAGGTTTCTTGTTATTATTTTTTTTTCTCCATCGGTTTGTATATTTTAGTCTGTTTAATACCAAGTTCATATTGGGTTTCAGTTTTTTAAACTACCCCAAGAAAATAATGCTATTTGATTTAATACTAAAGTTGCCTGCAGCTGCCTATTCTGCTTCATAGAAACGGAATACAATTTAATTCCTAGGTACACAGGCTGTAAGGTGTGTTGTTAAGGTGTGTGTAAAGTATGTGAAACCTTCTGAGATTCAAAATGCCACTTACATTTATATAATGCATTTATATAAAATGCTTTTATTCTCCTTCTGCTTCAGCCTTTGGATTTTTTTTCCAGATAGTAAACCACAATGATTTATAGCATTTCACATACAAGTACTTTTTTCTGATTTCATACTTTCAGTTAAAAAAAGTATTTCCCAGTTACAGTCATATTGAGAATATGTAGTCTTTATATTAAAAACAGCTAAACAAGTAAAGGCTATTTTCTCTAGTGCTGTAGAAATTAATTCCCTTCCTTCCTTCCTTCCTTCCTTCCTTCCTTCCTTCCTTCCTTCCTTCCTTCCTTCCTTCCTTCCTTCCTTCCTTCCTTCCTTCCTTCCTTCCTTCCTTCCTTCCTATTTGCATACCTCACCTTAATTTCTCCCTCCTTTTTCATTCTCTTTCTTCTCTTTTTCCTTCCTTCTTTCACCTGATAGAAAGGGGTTATATATGCATGTTAATTTATTTTGTATATATTTAAATATTACTAAATAGATGCATGTATAAATATTTGTATATACAGGCCTTTGAGTAAGGATGGTGTATATGTATGAATTGACATCTTATGTAAAAAAAGATTCAACTAATTAGAATGAATCAACTCTTTAAGCAAAGACTTGAAGTAAGTTAACTGTTTAAGTGAGAAGTTCAAGATGACACTTGGCTAATGAGAAGGAGGATGGTCAGCAGCACCCTGATCCCTGACAGGGCTAGACAGTGGTATCAGTGCACCCAAGTTGTGCCCAGAGGCTTTGACAAGTTCAGTGGAGGCTCTTCCACCTGCTTTTACAACTTCTGCCCAATTTCCTTCCACTATGTGTGCCCAGGCATACTTCTGGAGAGACCTGAGTTTGAAGAGTAGAAGGAATGACACCTTTCCTTCTGCTTCTGGAAGTAGACTGGTCCTTCCTGCTGCCATCATCCTTTGGTTACTGGTAATGGTTCATTTCTGCCTTGTGTTGGGGTCCAGGAACGTTTCTTAACTATTTCGTTGCTTTCTGAAATAAACAAAAAGGACAATGAAAGAGCCCACCGGTTATTGCAGGAAGCCAGGAAGAAGGAAAAATGAGAGTCATAATTATCTTGATGGGGCAATTACGCTCCCCAGAAACATTATGAATGTGTGTAATAATAGCGACAGAGGTTTTTGTTGTTTTTTTTTTTTAACATGGCATTTTAAAATGACAGCTACTTCTAAATTTATCAATAACACAGAGTCTCTAAGAATATGTCAGTGGTAAATGAAATGTATTTCACAGTGGCCACAATATTTTATCATTGTAAAATCCACCTGTCACTGAAATCAGGAAATAAACTCCTAAACACCAATGCAGCATTAAGAAGCAGCATTCCTTTATTGCAGTGCTGGGTGCATGGGGGATCGCACCACCTCACCTGCACACCATGAAGTGAAATAATGCTCTTTAGATCCATTACAGAGAAATGAAGAAATGAAGCAATTAACTTATTTTTGAACACAGTGGCCTTGCTGAAACTGTCTTGAAGTTGCTTTTCTACTCAGTCCTACAACCTGTAGTCAAAAACCAGTTAATTGCTGTCTTCAGTCTCTCTCCTTTGGCCTCTTCTCAAGTGATAAGTTTCTTCTTGGGCTGATTCTTAAGGCCTCTGGCTCCAAGTGTCTGCAAAACAGATGAGCCAGTGCTAGCACTTTTAATCATTTTTAACTCTTTGCTTGCAATTTCAGCTCAAATCATACTTATATATAAATTAGCAAAGGAGGATAGGGATTTAGAGCTAGGAAAGAAAGAGAAATCTCTGAGTTCTGGTATCACATTCATATAATGAATAAATAGGTGAACCAAATGTCAGCATTTGGCTTAAAATACATGTAAAAAAAAGAATTTAAATTGATTTTCAGGGTAACTGCCCCGAAAGTGCCACATGCTGTTAAGGAAGATGGGTAGCTTTGTGCTGGATTTAGGTTAAGGTGGAATATTGGAGTGACAAGTAAGGGAGGAAACAAAATCTTCTAAAATGTGCTTTACTGTATGCAGTACACATTTTTTAACTTGTGTGTGACACTGCAGTAAACTCTCTGAGAGAGTTGGAGCTAGCCTCTGGGATTAAGGCTTACAACATCCAAGATGACTACTCTAGTCATTGGGCTTTGGAGGCAGCCTCACTCCCTATCAGTTGCTGTATTTTTGTCTCTCTCACATAATAAATATTTAATTATACATGCAGTCTGGAACAGCTCTGACAGAGGGAAAGAATATCCTCCTGGAGCTAAGAAACTTCTCCCAGTGAAATTAAATCAGAGCTCGACGTATTCCTGTGCCAAATGTTGCTTTTGAGGAATCAGCACTTTCTTTACATCTTCTGATGTGACTTGACCAATTATAGGTTATATAAAAAACCTTCTTCTGCCCTGTGAGATGTAAATGTATTTTTAAGGAAATATCATAAAAAAGCAATACAATTAGACCTCAATGAAAACAAAATAAGTAGGTATTCTCCCACCATATCAGACTGTCGATGATGATTATATAACTTCACCAAGGAGAATTAAAAAGTCAGATCTAGTACTTTTTCCTTAGACTACTCTCCTGGACCTGTTGATGTGTCTGCCTTGTATTGATGTCATTTAATAAGCCACAAATACCCACTGTTGAGCTGTGTCAGATCACAGAGCTCAGCACACCCCAGCCCCTGTCCTTGGGCAGCACTCTGCAGACTGGTGTTTCACAGGCTCCTTCACAGAGATGTTGGAGACAGTGAGTTGATTGTGAATGGCTCATCTGAGTTGTTACTACATGACATTTAACAATGACATTAAAAATTCCATTTTTAGAAGATTGCTGGGTTAAAATCTCCAAGAAATCAGCACCAATTTTCCCTATGAGGTAAAAAAACCTCATGAAAATAAATAAAAAAATCCATAGTGAAGTAAATTTAGAGATATTCTCCAGATCAGAATTCCACCCTAAGGAGCAAAATGGTGAGCAGGAACGTATCCTCCAGCTTTGGGAATCATGAGTAAAAGAGTAAGAGATCATCCAGGGTACAATATCATTTTCTTACATTAACATAGAGCTCAGTATGCAAGGTTTGGATAGACAAGACTTTGAAATGTTATATTTTACATGCAATGACTGCATTGATTTTACAGGATATGAATCAGCAAAGAATTTAGTTCCCAGCACTGAGACATCAAAGCAAGTATGTATTTAGAAATGGTAGGCAAGAAGTTAAATATTTAGTTATGTAATGCCTCCTACAAAAAGAAAAAAAAAAAAAAAAAGAGAAAGAAAGCAACACTATTTTCATACTATAAAAAAGTCATTCTCTTGCAGGGACCAAACTCCTCAGGAGTGTGTTTTTTTTTTTTTTCTTTTTTTTTTCTTTTTGTTCTTTGTTTTGTTTTGTTTTAAATAAAAAAGATCCTGCTGTTTTCATCCACTAACCCATTTTCTTTGGTGAACTTTATGAGCTTTCAATATAAAACTATTATAGAAAAATGCAAGGCCCACTCAGCATAATAACAATTTCAACGATTTTGAAGCATATGTAATTATTTTTCTTGAGAAGCTTATTGTGATATATCAGTATACAGCTGTCATTAGTGTCCCAGCTGCTGTTTCTGACTGATCTCATGTTTGACAGCTTAAAAATACTTAATGCTTGACTGAAATAAATGCTGTACCTGGGATGGCCTTTATTGCTAATGTCACTAGACACCAAAATTTATTGTTTATGGGATGTTCTAAGAAACATCCCATAAACAATAAAGAAAGAGAGGTGAAATCCATGTTTGAAGTAAATTATGCTTTTTTCATAGTAATAGCTGACATTTCCTTTTGTTTCCCTTTTTACTGTAAAGGGATTGACATTTTTAAATAGAAAAAAAAGAGAAAAAGTCTAAATAACGCTGAATTTCTTGTCTTCCTTGACATGCTTTCTTTCTCTTCTCACCAAAGTGATTCTTTAGTTATATTAGCTACACAAAGAAGCATACAAATAAACTGTTGTTTATTGTATGACAGAAGGAAATAAAATGTAAGAATGAATCATTTCCTCTAAAGCAAAAAGTGTGATGTTACTGAATTATCAGATAAAGAGCTGCCACCTGAATGGGAATGGATTAAAACCCCAGAGGAGAGCATATAAAGTTATATTCTGCTTCTCTAGCAGTTGGGATATTAATAATAATATTCTTGATTCATCACACATTGCCAAACTGAGTAAGATGATATTGCCAGCAAACTTTTCTTAGAAAGTGGAAACTAAAGAAAGCATATAGGTTTCGTCTGGGAGGGAGTAAACAACACTTTACCACTGCTGTTGACTATTCCAAACCAGCAGAAGAAAAATCCTCAACTATTCCAAATACATATTCACTGCAGAGAGAGGAAGCTTGATTTCATCTAATATCTCTAACTACATACGCTAGGCACGTTAGAGCACATGGCGAGCATTAACCATTACAAAGAGTAAAGAAGTTATGCCTTATGCCCCACATGGCTGAAAGAAATACCAAATCAAACAGTGGCAGGGCAATTTCAGCCTGCATGGTAAAGATGTAAAAGACTGGTATATAAACAAAAATCTGTCTCAGAGCTGCTCTCTGGCCAAGCATACTGGAAGGAAGAAAGCAAATGCTTCCAGTAATATAAGGAATCATAGAATCATTCTGGTTGGAAGAGATTTTCAAGATCACCAAGTAACCACTAACCTAACACCGCCAAGCTCACCACATGGCTTTTAAATATCTCCTGGGATGGGGACTCCACCACCTCTCTAGGCAGCCTGTGCCAGTGTCCAAAAACTTTTTTGAGAAAAATTTCTTACTGATATCCAGTCTGAATCTCCCCTGGACAACCTGAGACTGTTTCCTCTTGTCCAATCACTTGATATCTGGGCGAAGAGATGCAGCTCCATCTCACCACAACCTCCTTTGAGAGAGTTGTAGAGAGTGATTATGTCTTCCCTCAGCCTCTGCATTCGAGGTACGGCTTCATCAGTGCCAAGTACAGGGGGACAGGGGGAACAATCATTTTGTTGCTACTGGTCACACTTTTTTTTATACTAACCAGGATGCCATTGGTCTTCTTGGCCACCTGGGCACACTGCTGGCTCGCGTTCAACCACTGTCTACCAGCACTCCCAGGTCTTTTTCCTCCAGGTAGCTTTCCAGTCACACATTCCCAGGACTGTATTGTTGCATGGGGTTGTTGTGGCCCAAGTGCAGGACTGAACACTTGACCTTATTAAACTTCATACTATTGGCCTCAGCCCATTCATTCAGCCTGGCCAGGTCCCTCTGAAGAGCCTTCACACCCTCAAGTAGATCTAAACATCTGTCTAGTGTAATGTCACCCACAAACTTACTGAAGGTGTTTCAGTCTTCCCTCATCCAGATCATTGATATATTATATAGTACTGGACCCAAAAAAGAGCCCTGAGGAACACAACTGCTCACTTTAGCTAAAAATATCTATTACTCAAAAATGAATTCCAAGGCCTTTATTTGCTCCAGTGTATTCCCTGCCTTTACCATCCACAGTGTTAATCTGACTGCTTGTCAAGCTGGCAGCAGTCACGGTATTTGCCATGAAGTTACACTAACAGCTCAGTGTCAGCCTTACCATCACTGTCAGGAAGGAGTTGCAAGGCTTTGTGTGATGTGAGCCACTGATAGGATAGGGGTTGTTGTGCTCTGGATTTTGGATCATAGGGTAGGGCAAGCCTTCTGAAAATCTTGGCTTTCAAAATTACTTTTTTATTACAAGAAATATCTCAGACTCCAGGTGAAAAACTATTCTCACAGCTCTAGTTGACAAATAATCCTTCACATGTTTTCAGAAATTAGATCCCTAGGAGCATTTTTTCCTCTGCTTTTAATGCACCCATTCACAGGAGTTGTTTTTGGCAGGGACCAGGAACAGCAGTGGTGCTGGTGTTGAGCAGTATCCTGGCAGCTGTGTCCTACACCATGCAGGACCACAGACCACCCTGAGTACTTATTTCATATATCCTGTGGGATTCCCTGGGTTACTAAATGTGGCTTTCAGGAGAGGTGGCAGCATGACATCTCCTGAGGCCAGACCTTCTGTTGATTTGCAGAAAATGGGTACTTGTACTGCTTTCCTAGATACACTGATATCATTTACATGTTTACTATCCAAAGCTGGGATTTATTTTCCCCGACTTCAGCTATCCAAAAGTGAAGTAGAGCCTCAGGCAATGGCTAGGCTCCTGCCAGAGCAGATGCTAAGGAGATGGAGACAGCAAGAGACAGAGGCAAAGGTACCTTTATGTGAGCTTTCAGTGGCATTTTAGTAGATAGTATGAATCATCACTTGACATGGAAGTCACTGATGAGTGAACTGTTCCCCAAGCATGAGCAGCTGCCTCACTGAGGTACCTAACTTTTAGATGGCAAAACTTAACACGTGACAAATCCATTGCTGCATATGTGTGTGTGCCTAAATGCATATATAGGGGAAGAGTTGCTTTCCTGTAGCCTCTCACTCACAAATTTAAAACTACTGGCACTTTTGTGTAGGCCACAAAACAACAAATGACTTTTAAACTCAGAATGCTTTGGAAATTGCCTGAGCAGTGACTGATAGATCAGCATGTTGCTTTGCTAATATTTCCCTATTTGGTTTTAAATCACCAGAAATATAAATGGCTTCATTGTGTATTTTTTATTTTCCCTTATTGCAAAGTCTTAGAAGATTTCATGGTCTTTTGATGGGCTTAGGAAATAGTTATTAGTCATCTTCTTTCCCTCACACTAGGCAGCAGGCTGTTTGTTGTTAAATCTTCCTGTGAGCTCCAGAGGGCTGCAAATTAGCACTCTGTAGAAAGTAATGAGGGAAATGATGGGCGTTGGTATATGTCTCATATAAGTACCCGTTCAGCTTATATGTTTTCACAGTAATCTTATTAAGATACTGTAAATCAATAAACAAACCTGTAAAACCGTAAATGCTCAAACATTGTGTGATTAAATTGAGTGAATCAAAATCCCAGATGCTATTTTGGTCCTGTGCCGTGCCGAGATTTTGTTATTGTTACTGACACCACAACATCTGCAAGGATAATTTTTACGTTCATTATATTTACTGTGTTGCTGAGAGAATTAGAAACCCCTGAAGTATATCTTAAAAGATTTTATTGCACTATAAAAGACTCTGTCACTTTAAACTCCATTAGTCGAGCTCTTCAGATTCGTAATGAGATTCTTTGGAAGAGGCCAAGACATTAGAGCGACAGGGTCTTACCCCAGCTCCTCGAACACGGTACGACATATCATGCACTGACCCAAGAGAAAACAATTGATGCAAAGAGCTCATTGAATTCATGGCCTTGGAACAGGGCATGGATTTGGCAGGGCTTCTGTTTGCCACTTTATTTAGAGCTGTGCCATACGTCTGCCTGCAGTTTGGGGCTGACAGGCAAGATATGTGATTGTGCCAGAGAACCTGGGCATATCTGACTAATTTAACTGTTTGTTTTTTGTTTTTTTTTTTTTTTTTTTGGTTTTGTTTTGTTATTTTCCCAGAATTGTATTTCTTGCTGTATTTCACATCTAAAAACTGTATTTTATAACTTCAGCAACATCTGGAGAACCTTCCAATGCCCTAGGCAGTTTTGGTACAGGCAGTACAGCCACCAGAAAACCTCTCAAGTTTTACCATTCTTTAAGTTTTTTCTAGCTTATATTTCCTACTGGTTTTCCAAAAGGGAAAGAAAAGAGTAAATTGGGCCAACAAACATAAATATCAGTAAAAAACATCTGTACTTCATACAGTTTTCTGGATTTTCTCAGATTTCTGGATCAGAGATGTGAAACTGTTGATTCATTCATTTTAAAGGGCACCTTGGCATGGCTCAACCTGTTCCTTGCTTCAACTGTTATGGGCAAATAGGCAGCTCTACAGGGTGGTGTTGTCTTTCATAAAGATAAGATGGTGAGATTTACCTCCTCAAATGTCTCCTGGCATTGATTATATTGTCAGTACATCTCTGTATAAACATTAGCTGTAAACCTTCATAGAGGTGATGTACACATCAAGGTGTACATGCTGCTGGTCTCCAAATAGATGACACAGCCATCTTTCAGGTACCACTCACTAGTCTTGTTAGCATACACTGAGTTTTTCAACACATCAAGGTGTACATGCTGCTGGTCTCCAAATAGATGACACAGCCATCTTTCAGGTACCACTCACTAGTCTTGTCAGCATACACTGAGTTTTTCATGACAACTAATTTCTGGTTTGTTAAAATTTTGCATGACTTTTGTCATGCACAACTCCATCGACAGACAGTACAAATTTAGCAACTACTACCCTAGTACACAGGAACAATCTGGTAGCAGTGTAAGAATTTCTTCCCCAGAGTATTAGTTTCCTTATATAGCTAGGTATTGCAGGATTGGGATGAATTTAACATCCTGAATGAGATAAAACCCTGACTGTGTTTGAATCTATAGCATTGCCATTTCTCTGAGGCAGTAATTTTGTATCCTTTTTTTTTTTTTGATTAGACAAGAACTTTGGATTGACAAGATTTCTCGTGCCATTTGCCTATGAGTTCTTAGAAAATTAAATCTCGCTCTTTTACCAGACGGTTAAAATGACTCCAGATTATCCTGAGCAAATCTCTCTGATATTCTCTGAATATATCTAAGGCTGCTTGATTACAGACATCAGCTCAGGGCCAGAGAACTTCACACTGTTTTATGTCCATCTATACAAAGTACTTCACTCTCTGATGATAATTTGAGCCTGTGTATTTCTGCAATAAACACACCCAGAAAATGAGGCAAGAAGTATGTTTTGGGATGGCAGAAGGAGCTTGCAAAACTGTATGTTTTTTCTTTCTGGAGGCATTTTTGGAAAAGGCATTACAGGGCTCATCACAGTCCTCAAAAGCCCAAAAGTTTGCCAGAGAAAGGGTAAATAAGTGGCTATGGTCTTTTCCATTAGTGGAAATTTTGCCATTGATTTTACTGGGAACAGCAAAGGTGCTAGCATAGTAATGGGAAGTGGACAGGATAGGAATTTGGGTATGACTAGTGTGAATGTCTATCTTACTGAATTACTTGTATACTTCACAGAAGAAGCTCAAGTTAAAACCACAGTTTCTTATGCTTTTAACAACAGTTCATACTTGCAACAGTGGGAAAAGATTTTTTTTTTATACTAGTTATTTTAAGTTTCCACAGCAGTCGATACAAGAAGGATGGAGTCTCCTTTGTACCTCTCCAGTTTTTGCTTTGGTGTAACTCCACCAACTCTCAGGGAGCTACAGAGGTTATCAAGCTGAAGTGTAACAGCAGTGAACTGAGAGAAGCAGAATATGATTGCCACGCAATGTGAACAGAAAAATTGTTGACCACAAATTGTTGTTAAGTTGTGGTTATGTTCTTATTTAATTTAGCTATGTGGTTATAAAGTTCCTTTTTTCTGTAGACTGATGATGGAATACCATAAATAATCCAAATCTGGAGTATGTTTGTTTCATTTTGGCAGAGATGGAGCTGGCCAATATTTCACTTTGCCTATGGGATTAGAGAAAGGTCAAAAAACCCTTCTACAAAAGTGCTTTGGGACTTCGCATGAGAACAACATTTAGCATCTGGATTTTGCAGCCTCATCCATGGAGACTGGCTTGTCATCTCTCCTTCTAAATTTTTTTTTTTTTGCTGTTTTCACTGCCTACGATTTTGTGACTTCCTCTCCCTCTCTTCCATACACAAGGTAAAATACTGGCAGCTCCTTATAACAAGTGCATCATTTCCTTAATTGGTCCCCACCATTCCTGAGTGTATTCATTTTGAGTAACTGTAGAAAATGTATTTTTGAAATGCCTTTATTGTAGGTTGAAGAATATTTGTAAATTCAATCTTTTGTATTTCTATTTGCTTTCTTAATTCTTTTAACCAGATTCTGCTTATATTTCATACTTCATTTGTTTCTTCCAACTTGAACATAGGACCTATTTTCAATAGCCTTCTCTTTAGTTTAAAAATTGCCACGCTTTACAGCTCTAAACAATAGCAATGCACAATGCACTTTCATCTATTTTGATATCAGTAAGGTTAAATTCAGTGACACTCATTCTGTTCTTTCCTTAATTATAGGCTTCTCTCTGGTTTCTAAACAATTTTTAATCCTAGTTTAACAAAGCCCAAAGTAGTAATCATTTGTACTATTTCTGCTTGTTGACTTGTTTGATTTCAATATACTAATAAATTCTCAAAATGTATCTGTGTCCTAGGAAAATGCAAGAAATTACTACAGAAATCATTCTAATGTGATTTATCTCTTGGCTTCATGAAAAGACGGCTTTCATTTTTTGTCGTGCAAAATGTTGTAAAAATAGAACCATCACTGTAAAAGACAATCCTGATTGTCAAGCCATGGCATTGCAAATGGCAGAAAGGCTTAAGCCATGGGCTTACGATTGATCTGTTTTCTGTTGTTTGAGAAGCATAGTTATACTTTGTACACATCAAGAACAAAATTCTATTCTGAAGACATGGATGCAAGGAATATTTTAAAGATAGATGCTTCCTAAATATCGTATGATATTACTTCAGAACTTCCACGTTTGAGAAAATGTAAGATTCTGATATAGCAGAACTCAACAACAACTGAGCCAGTTAGGTAACCGTGTTGATGCCTTCATATCTACTTGAACTAAATAAAGAGGGAGCTACCTTACCTGTAGCACTTTGAAAAGCACTCGCATATGGATCTGTGTGTGTCCACTCAAAAGCAGACAGTGGGTCCTGGTAAAAGTAACTGGTAAGGCAGATAAAAGCAGCAAGGGTTTGTTTCCATATCACGTCCAGCTGTGATACTGCTTATCATGTCCACTGCACTCCAAGATGCAATGAGACAGTGAGAATTGGGATATTTAGTAAGCCAGCTCCTAGACAAGAGGATTATGCTTTGCAGATTGGGACCACAGCCACATGCTGAGTCATATCTCACTGCTCAGTTTCAGGAATTAGGTGTTAACAGGGAGAGCTATAATAGATAGGAACCATTCCTGCATTTATATGGCTAAGGGAGAGCTTGAAAAGAAACTTCAAGAGCCGACAAGTCGAGGATTTTCAGTAGTGGGTTAATGCATTTAATATTTTTTTTTAAAGTCTTGTTTCAAAAATATCACTGTTCTGTATTTATCTTTGCTAGAATCCATAAGAATTGATATTTTCCTTTTAACTTTGTGTGAGCTCCATGCCGAGCTGACTGTACAGAATTGCTCTGTGTGTGTTGCCCTGCGAGACCTTGGGACGTCAGCCAGCTCCCAAGTACAGCTGCACATAAGCACCTCCTGCTGTACCTAGCCTCAGTGCCAAGGTGAGACTTGAACAAAAGCTTTGTCTCCCCTCAGTACTTTCTAACTTGGGTAGGAAAAGCAATGAGAGGAGGAGACAGAACCTATTTCTGCAACATCCAGATCTGGATAGTTGGAAAGAAGAACTTGTGTATACTAATCCCAAAGTTATATCTATGATCTGGGCTCCTGGGATGGACCAGCGTACAAGCAGAACAGGAAGTATGTGTAGTTTAGTATGAGATGGGTGTCTTTCTTATGCTGTGCAATGCAGCATTGCCTGAACTTCTGAGCTCCCATGGCACAGCTCTCTGCCATTTGGAGATATGGATTTGGATCTGGAAGCTTTGTAGCTGCCTTTTCTTAGAGCTGTATCCAGCTGAGCTGCCCTGTTTTTAAACTATATTGCCTAGTGCTTGAGGGAGGAGTGAGCAGGCACTCTACACCCCATTAGGACTCTGGCCTTAGCACTACTGTGATCAAATCTTTAAAGCAGCCTTGCATGTTTTGGTACTTTATTTGTTCAACTCTTGGGCCAGAAATGGCCTTTCAAAGATGATAATCTGGTCAGATTATCAAACAAATATTGTCTTATGAAAGTGGTGACTGAAACAAGACTGGCTGTGAGGTTCCTAAATTTGGTATAATGACTGGAACAATACAGTCAACTTGCACATACCTGCTTGCTCTTTGCATAGCCTTCATCTCATACACCTCTGGATTTGACTGTTCACAGCCAGTTGACACTGAGGGATTATTGTTTCACTCTTCACTAGCTTGAATACATTACTTAGGCAGTACAAGGTGCATCTTGCATTTGTTTTATTAGTATTTGGGTTTAGTGATTGGTATTTTGTGATGTTGTAGACATAAGTCTTAACTTTGTCTCTTTTTCTTGCTCATAATGTAATACCAAGAAGAGAAGGATAGCCCACACCTCCTCCATGCCCCCAATAAAAACAAAATTTGGAAAATAAAATACTTTTATTATACATATTAATATAGAATATTTCTTTATTTGCAGAAGAACTCCTACTCACTGTAAACATCTCAAGTATAAACCAATCATTAGAGGCTTACTAATGTCACATTAATTAATGGTAAGATAACGATCACCACTCAAGAAACTAGTCTTAGGTTTAGGATCAGATGTATTAATCAAGCATTTAAAACAAGCATCAATAAGATCTGTCAGCTCATGTCCTTCTTTCCGAAATCACCTTTGTTGGTAACACTATTTGGTAGCACTATTGTCATCCAGTAGTGATGTTCTAAACTCAGATGATGGAAAACCCTTTGTGTCAGTCATTACATTGTTCCACTGTGTACTTCTTGTCGTTTGAAAATTGACACATTATTTCTGACCCACAACTTGTCTAGGTTCAGCTTCTGGATAATAAATTTCTATGTACCTTTATCTAATAGAAGGATTACTCTGCTCTTTGAGATATTTTGTTGTATACTACATGTAGGCTATGATTAAATGATGGTGTAATCTGTGTTTTGAGAAATTAAAGAGATGAATTGTCTTCTCCTATGTTTAATTTTGACTTTTGAAACATTGATTCTATCATCTGACTTTTTTTTTTTAATGTTATAAATTTTTATGCCTTTTTTTTACAAAGTATAAGGTTCCACAAAGATTTCCAGAAAAGTTTTCGTTGTCTTCACTGTACTGCTACTGCTTTTATGCCAAAGATTGCATCTTTTATAATAGTTACAGTATGAGGCAGAACGACATAGATGCCTATTTTTGTCCTGCAGCATACTTTTGGTGTAAAGACCCAGAGACTGAGATCATTACAAAATTTAGATAAAATAGCAGCAACAGCACTTAAAACATACTAAGGCCATATTTTGTCTTGATCTTATGCAGTGTGAGAGGAAGGGTGCTCACAGCTGGTTTCAGGAGCATCATGAGACTGTGACTAGCAGAACAGGCAACTGGGAAAATATTTCTGAAGTATTTTCTTAGTTGTACAATTGCTATTCAGCAAATCATGCCAGTGGATAGAATCCACCGTTATTCTTGGACAGTAATCCAACCCACTTAGTTTCTAGAACTGGTTAACCTTCCTGCTGCTGCTTGACTTGAGTTGTAAGTTGTGCAGTGTGGTGGTTTGGCCCTGGCTGAGTGCCAGATGCCCACCAAGTTGTTCTATCATCTCACCTCATGAAAGACAGGAGAGTGAGAAATATAACGAGAGGTTTGTGAGTTGAGATAAGAACAGGGAGATCATTCAGCAATTAGCTCAATGGGCTTGTGAGTTGAGATAAGAACAAAGGTTTGATTTACTAATAATAATCAGAACAAAGTAGGGAAAATGAGAAAAGAACCTGAATCTTGAAACACCTCCCCTCATTTTTCCTTCCTGTGACTCTCCTTCCTTCCCCCTCAGCGGCGCAGGGTATGGGGATTATGATCATTTCATTACAGATGGACTTTGCCGCTGCTTCTTTTCAGGGGGAGACCTCACTCTTCCCACTGCTACACTGTGGGGTCCCTCCCACAGGAGACAGTCCCTCACGAACTTCTCCAACATAGGTCCTTCCCATGGACTACAGTTCCTCACAAACTGCTCCAGCATGGGGCCTGCCATGGGGCAGCTCCTCACACCCTGCCCCAAAGTGGATCATCCATGGGGAGAACAATCCTTCAGGTACCGACTGCTCCAGGCTCAATCCCTCACAGGATCACAAGTCCTGACAGAAAATCTGCTCTGGCCTGGGCTCCTCTCTCCCCACAGACTCCTAGGTCCTACGAGAAATTTGCTCCAGGGTTGGCTTCCCTCAGAGTCACAGCCTCCTTCAGGCATCCACCCGCTCTGGCGCGGGGTTCTCCATGGGCTGCAAGTGGATCTCTGCTCCCTAGTGGCCTCCATGGACTGCAGAGGTACAGGTGTCTCACCATGGTCTTCACCAGAGGTCACAGAGGAATCTGTATTTCAGTGCCTGAGTACCTCCTCCCCCTCCCTTTTCCACTCACCTTGGTGTTTCTGGAGATGTTCCTACATTCTCACTCCCTGTCACTGCTGCAGTTCAGCATCTACTTAGCAACTTCTGTCCCTTCTCAAATACGTTATTCACAGAGGCATTACCTCAGTCACTAATTGGACAAGCCTGGGTCAGCTGGGAGCCCCATCTTAGAATTGACTGGCATTAGCCAGGGGAAGCCTCTGGCAGCTCTTTATTTAAAGAAGCCACTCCTGTATACTCCCAGTACCAAAACTTGGTCCAGCCAAAACCACTACATGTAGCTTTAATGATTCCTCACCAAAGCCCCGGTTTTGGTCATTGCTTCCATGACTACTTTTAGTTTTCATGTTCACAGAGTGGCTGAGGTGGAAGGACACCTAAAGATCATTCAGTTCAATGACAGCTCAAAGCAGGATCACCTATGACAGGTTGCTCAGAGTCACATCCAGTCAAGTTTTGAATATCTCTAAGCATGGAAACTGTACAGCCCCCTTGGGGAAGCTGTTCCAGTTCCTGACCACTCTTGCCACAAAAAAGTTTTGAGTTTTTATTTCTTATGTTTAAATGGAAATTTCTTGTATTTCAGTTCGTGTATGTTTATTTTTCCTGTCACTGGGCATGACAGAATAGTCTGTCTCAGTCCTCGTTATTTCCCCTGTCGAGTATTTATAGATATTGTTTAAATTCTCCTAAGCCTTCTCTTCTGCAGGCTGAACAGTCCCAGCTTCTCAGCCTCTTGTATGACAGGTGCTCCAGACTCTTAATTATCTTTGTAGCCCTTTACTGGACTCAGCCCAGTATGTTTGTATCTTTCATGCTGGGAGAAGCCCAACATTGAACACAGCACTCCAGATGTGTCTCACCAATGCTGGGTAGAGGGAAAGAGTCACCTCCCTCAACCTGTTGGCAATGCTTTGTCTCATGCATCTCAAGATGCTGCTAATGAACAGAAAAATCCAGTTCTCATGTGAACTGCATGTACATCTCAGGGCCAAGAGCCCAATTTTGTTCCATTCTGAGAGCCTTCACTTCAGAAGCATGAGGTAGCAGTCAGACGTAGCAGTTAGAGGTAGCAATTGTGAGATCTACCTCTCAGGAAATCTCCTGGCTGCTCCCATGGCCCAGATAGGCTGTGAAATCCAGTTTTGTGTTAATCCTAACAGAGACCTCCTAGTAAATTCTGTCACTTTGGGCTTAAAATCTTGTCTCTTGGTCCTGTTGGTACTGGGTGAACAAACTCTTGGGAGGCTAAATATGAATTATTTCAAAATCAGCCCCTATGAACCTAGGTATGTCTGCATGTGTGTGAAGAAATATGAAACGAAAGTTTACTTTCTAAGAGCAAAAGCAGGAAACAGCAATATCCCTCCTATACTTCTGCAGGCGAAACTTATTTCTCCTGTCAGTTTGGCAGGATATATTTTTTCACCAATTTTATTCCCACATTGAATTATTTCTCCGGTGTTTATAAATGTCAAGTCTCTGTGTTGACTTTTCTCCGTACATTGTATATAGTATTTGCTCTGTCATTAATAGTACTACCTGTCTACCTTTCATTCTTAATAGCATTCATTTTCCAGAATAGTCTGAATGAGCAAGTTCCACAAAAGGGGAAAAGGAATAGCAGATGTGAAACATCAGATTAGTCATTTTTCCAGGAACATGTCCCAGTCAACAAAGCTTACATTATCAGAGGTAGTGAGTGGGGTGATCATTCTTTCAAGGCCCTCAGAATAAACTGGTCTAGATTTACCAGACCTAATATAATCTGGGCAGCTTTACTGTGTACTCCCTTACTGACTAGGGAGTGTGGCTGGCCTGGAAATGACAGAAGGGTAAAGAGCTGGGATGAAACCAAGACCCAAATATTACAGTGGTGGGTTGCAATGTTTAAAATGAAACAGAGAACAGTATCTTGACCTTGTTAGAGGAAATTCTGACTTTGATTCCTTATAAATTTTAAATCTATAGTTATTGAAGTTGAAGCCTTGGTCTCAGACTTGATCTCTCTTCAGTTGTCCATCTGAAAACAATACTATCATCTGTAAGGGTTATCTGTTTCAAGGCAAGGGAAGGATAAATCCCAAATATTCTCCCTTTGATAAATTTTCATCCTACAGGTTTGTAGCCGAAGTACTTAAAAGTCAGTTCATGCCTTAATTCAAGGCCAGTGGGACCTATTCTCCTATAGATGCTTCCAGAAATCTAGCATTCTCCAAAATGACCACTCCAAAACTGCTCCTCTCAGACTTAGATGGGGAAGGATGGGTGTGCTAGATATGTTGATATTCCTTAAATGACAACTGTTATCTTTTGATAAGTTTTCCTCTTTTTCTCTTTGGACATAGTAGATTGTATATCTTGCTTAGGCTCCTATATGTTTGCAAATTTGGGTTTTTTTGAGAAGAAATACAGTTGTCCATATTTGAGACTAATTACTCATCATTATGATCTATCAGCTTTCCTCCACATGCTGCTTGTTTTGGGCTGTCATGCTGTGGCTTCTCATTTACCATGTCACATTTTTTCCAGTGTTTGTCTCTCATTTGAAATCTTATTTAATTTTATCCATGCTCCAATATAAATTAAAATCCACTGTTACTACTTGTCTGAGCCTGACTCAGAACTAAGGCTTGTTTTACATTCAGATAAAATACCTCATACCTAAATTATAAATTGTAAAATCTTTCACTTGATTCAGGATTAAGGCTATTTTTGATTGCAGTTGCAAATATTTAATGTGTAAAACAAGAATAGACTTTTCCTAAGCTCTGAAAGTTGGAGTTAAAGTGGCAATTCTTTTTGGTAGTTTTATAGTGCAGTCATTGGAATGCCATTGTTAATAGAAGGGTTGTGTGGACAAGATACTATTTTTAGGCATTCACTTGAGTAATTTAATGGTCCAGTTACATATCTAAATGGAGTAAATTGAAAGTACTTGAAGAGCTGAATAAAATTTAGCTTGTGGTTAGGGCCTTGGTGTTGGCCTCAAGATGTCAAGATAGAATAGTGACCCGAGCCCTGAAAAGCAAATACCAGTGTCTTGAGGACACCATTAGACCTCACCTGTAGTGTTCCTCTGCTCTCTGTCCATGGGCCCAGTGTGGGAAACTGTAAAGGTTGTCTCAAACAACTGGGATCCTTTAAACAAATGTTTGCGTTTTCTGTGTTCAAAGAGCATCTTCAACAGGGAATCACAGAGATGGGACAGCCCTTGTTGGGACTTCCTTCCTAATATCTGATGTAAACGTACCTTAGAACAACTTGAGATAATTTTCCTGTGTCCTATCTCTTCTTACTTGGGAGAAGACACCGTACAACTCCCTCTCAGGTAATTATAGAGAGTGATAAGATTTCCCCTCAGCCTGCTCCAAACTAAACACCAGTTCCCTCAGCTGCTCCACACCAGACTTGTTCTCCAGACTCCTCCATTTTCATTATCCATCTCTGGACATGCTTCTGCACCTCGGTGTGTTTATTTCAGAGAACATACTGGGAAACGATGAATGAGTCTATCATGGCTAAAGTCAACGACCCGGATGAGGAGACAGTGTACCCTCAGCAAGTTCCCTGATGACACCAAACTGTGAGGGCTGGCTGATTCCCCAGAATGCTGTGCTGCCATTCAGCAGGATCTTGACCGGCTTGAGAGTTGAGCAGAGAAGAACCTCATGAGGTTCAACAAGGACAAGTGCAGAGTCCTGCATCTGGGAAGAAACAACTGTTCTGTTCTTTTGGTACCTAACATACTGAATTACAATTTGACTCCCACAAATACATAAAGGCAGGAGGGAACAAAGTAAAGCAAGATAGTTGTTTACAAGAGCATATTTTGCATGTCTACAAGCAGAGATCAGCTCCAGAGTTTTGATATCATTTTAAAGAATGGAAATCTTGATGTTCAATATATTGCCTCATATTTCTGTTATGACATATTTAAAAGCATCTTTCACTTTCCTTTCAACTCACTTTTACTAATTTTTCTGGCATATTGGTGATGACAAGCACTGGCATCAGCTGAGAAAATCATCCTACAAGAGAATCACAGAATAATAAGATCACATAATCTTAAGGGTAGGAAGGGACCTTGAAAGGTCATCAAGTCCAATCCCTCTGCCACAGCAGGACCACCTAGATCAGGTAACACAGGAACTTGTCCAGGTGGATTTTGAATGTCTCCAGAGAAAGAGACTCAACAATCCATCTGGGCAGCCTGTGTCAGTGCTCTGTCACCCTCACAGTGAAGAAGTATCTCCTTATGGTTTATTTGGAACCTCTTATGTTCTAATTTGCCTCTTGTCCTTTTGTTGGACATCATTGAGAACAGTCTGGTTTCATCCTCCTGACATCAACCCATCATGTGTTTGTAAACGTTAATGAGATCACCTCTCAGTCTCCTCCAAGCTGAAAAGCCTCAGTTCCCTCAGCCTTTCATCAGAAGGGAGATGCTCAACTCCCTTCATCATCTTTGTGACCCTGTTCTGAACTCTCTCTAGCAGCTTCATGTCCTTCTTGAACTGAGAGACCCAGAATTTGACACAATATTCCAGATATGGTCTCACAAGGGCAGAGTAAAGTGGGAGGAGAACTTCTCTCGACCTACTAACCACAGTCCTTCTAATACTCCCCAGGATGCCATTGGCCACCCTGCCTCCAAATACATCCCTATTTCACTAGCTTACTTGCAAAATTTTTGTTCTTTTTTTCTCTAAAGTTAGAGGTTTAATTTTTGGAATCTACTTTTTCAGCTCTGGTTAATATTCTACTGAATTTATGAGGATAAATTATTTAAAATAATTCATAGTACTATGCAAAATATTCTGCCATGATAACAAGTCTCTTAAATCTTTGTTTAGATAGATGGATTAAAACCCCCACTGCTCCTGTATCACTGAGTGGGTCTTGCATGTTCCAAATACATATTTTGACGAATATTGCTCAAGCCGTTGCCTCTATCTTGCTGTAGAGAAAAAAAAAACTGCCATGGAGAAAAAATATAGCTACAGGCAAAACCAGAAGAAATTATTGTAATGACTAAGCCTTGGAAAGAGAAAGAACATTTGCTCAACAAAATAAAAGTCCTCTGTAGGAAAGGATGGGACTGATTTACTGCAAATAGAAAGCATAAAGGATCACTAGGATCAATGTACCTTCCTCAGCTTTCTGTTATTTTTAATGGTTTGCCTAATACTATTGAGAGTTGAATTTTCAGGTGTGGATATGATACTAATGCAGGAAATACAGCAAATAATGAAGAACAATGAAGCTTGACACAGAAGGCTTAAATCATTTAAATGCTTTTTTCTAAGAGTCAATGTAGAATAGCAAAGAATTCAACGAGGTAACAAATAGAATGTCACTGCAGTATGATACTAGGAGTTCGAAATAAATTTGGGGAATTATTATGGAGATATTCCCCATGGCCTTCAATCCACTGTGCTTCTGTATCACAGAAGGCAAACAGAATTGTGAGGAATACAATATAAATCACAGAAGATAGTATTATTGTATATAAAATAGTTAGACTACACCTAGAGCACTATAAACAACACTGAACATCACACCTAAGAAAAGACATAAGTACCCATGAGGGTGCAATAGGGAACAGACAAATTTGGTCTCAAAGGCATTTTCTAGAAGAGCCAGGGTGTGTTTTTAGAGGCTGAGATAAGATTTTGTGCTGATGTGGCAGAGATTTTCCAAACTGTGAAAGGAATTAATGGAAGAGACTCAGATAAGTCTGCCAAGTACACATCTGCTAAACTGAGATTGCCCAAAGCATTATGGAGATTTGGGCAAGCATCCAGTGGGTTACTTTTGTCCACCTTTAGAGCTCCTGGCTGCTTCCGGAGCTCCCTGTAGCAGATGGCTCCTCAGAGTCACTAAGGTGTGAAATATTTAGGAAGTTCACTCCAATGCTCACTATTTGCTCTAGGAAGGTGGTAGACTGAAGTGCCTTGTATAGTTCCTTGAGCTTGTGGTGGTCCACAAACCTCTCCTAAGTAGAAACCTCTCGGTGACATCTAACATATTGGATAGCAACAGCATCCAGGCTGGCCATTGTAGTGTGGCTTATCTACTGGCGTGAGTTCGAAGCTGGTCAAGAGCAGATCAGTTTGTTTTCCTGGGGAAAAAAAATGAAAGTGAATAGCTATTGTAGAGATGGTCAGTAGTTCTCTACAGTGACATTGGGCTGAACAGATGGTCCAAGATCTTGCCTGGAATGTTAGAGTCATCTATCACAAGGGTTGCTAGACATCATGAAGTTCAAACAGGACTCCATGACAAAGGAAGCATAAAAGTGAGGTCAAGCCCTGGGGGCATCAAAGTGTTCTCAGGACTATGCAAGACCAAAAGATGCAAAGGGCATCTCTATATTTTCTGTAGAATTGTCATGATCAATAGCATAAGATTTGCAGAGAGGCTTAATGTTCTAAACCTGAGCAAGACCCTGAGATCTAAGCCATTTCTGAGTAACATCACTCAAAATGTATAGACCTGAAGCACACCTAGTGGATATTTACATTCTTGGAGTTATTTGAATTCATGTTGTTTTCTATAGTTCTTTGTATAGGAAGAGGTGATCTGATGTCTTAAATTCAAATTTGAGCTGTAAATCCAATCGCTGCAGTGGCTTTATGCCAAACATTGTTGTCTACTGTGTGTAACTCAAGTAAACATATGAATTTACTGTTTATGCTCTTCTGCATTCCCTGTACTTGCCTTGTACATCTCAAATACACTGGGATCTGCAGCATGGCTGCCAAGGGTCATCTGAAGTCTTTGACCTTCCAGCAACCAGGATGTCGTGTTTCTCTGGCAGAACAAGCCTGACATGTGAGGTGCTTGTATGTCATCGATAGCTGTGATTGTAATAAAATACATCTGATAGTTCTTTCAGTTCTGGATACCACCTTTTCTCCTACCCAGGATTACTCTCTGTGGAACTGTACAGGAGCCTGCAAAATGATGTTGCTGAGAGTTCTTGTTTGGCACAGGAATGTGAGAAAAATAAAAATTCAATATGGAGAAGTGTTGTAATGTTTGTGTTAAACAGAGATTGCAGCCATGGTGGTCCTCTATAAACAAATGATAATGATGAATATAGAGCTTTTGCTGTCCAATGCTAATATAAAACATTGGGTTTTGAAAGTATCAAAATAAGTAAGTAAAATAATGTTTTCTGAATCTTTACTAGTTTTCATCTGCATACCAACACAGGAAAGAATAATGATCTCTGCCGTACAGATGACATGTAGCATCTCTTTGAAGAGAGATAAGTTAGTGCATGCGTTGTCACTTAGGCTGTGAAAGTTCTTGATCCTTGTATCTATTGCTTGAAGAATTTTCATCTCACAGCTATGGCAAAAATTGCTATGTAGCAGAGAAATATTCAGATTTGCTTTAAATTAGAGATGTAGGAGCTGGCAGCAGTCCAAAGCATAGGTTACATCATGCTGTGAGGCATTCTTTGTTGAAAGAGGCTGCTGCTGGTGCCTGAGATAGCTCATTTAAAGCTGGTCTGTGCTAGTTTCACAGTGTCTTGCTGGAGAAGACATTCCTTAAGGGCCAGGCTCTGATGGACTTGTGCAGTTGAAGAGAGGAAAAGTTAGCTGTTCCCTCTTGGCTCTTGGTTAAGAGAATAACTGGATTAAAACCATATATTCTGACATGTTTCCTCAGAAGAATTTCAGGATCTCCAAGGAAGAACAAAATAAATTGGGGCAGGAAACACGAGAACTGGAGCTGTGTCTCTTGTCTTTCCTTTGCTGATGAATTGACTTGATGGCACAGATAACATGTAATGACCTTTCACCTTAGGGTCACAAATGTCTCTGCTCTCTTCATGATGATCCTGACTGCTAGGCACATTTGGTGCTTTCACCATAGATGTCTTCCTGCATCATGCTAAATGCAACTGATGTCAGAAAAAATATAATTTCAAAAGTTTAAGGGTCAGATCATCTGGAAACATATCCCCAAGGATATTTGTTCTGGAACAAATGCTTTGGATTAGCTCTGCAGCTGAATGACTGGAGATGGCAATATTGTGCCTCATTTTAGTAAAAAAAAGTTCAGCCATTAAAATGATAATTACTTTTAAAATTCAACAAAGAAATACACATAGAGTGAAAAGTCAGATGAACACAAACTATATTTCTATATTTCTTTATGATAGAAATTCACTAAAAGTAATTCAAGATCCATGTTTTTCTTAAATATAAAACAACACCATGCAACATGCAAGCAAATGTTTAATATATACCAGAAAAATGAGTTACATAATTTGATGTATGACAGGATTTCTTGACAGATAATTTGTAACGTAATTCATAAAAGTCTAATAAAAATAAAAGATAAATATAGAGCTACATTTTAAAATGGTCGGGTAAAGATTAGATAACTTATAAAGTAATTGTCATTTGTGTTCTTTTAAAGACTACTACACCACTATTTTTTTTCCTGAAAAATAGTATCGTAATTAATAATGCTTTTAACAAAGTGACATCACTGATCTGTGCAGTGACAGAAGTTTTCAGGTTTATTGGAACTACATTTTCATCCAAGGTTAGAATTTTTATTTCATCTTTTTGGCCATAAAATTTGGGCTGAAAAAGTATGTTACTTCAGTGTAATCAGATATTAATTCCTTATGGGATAAAGAGATCTACTATTAGTTGACTGTCTTAATTTTACCCTTAAAACAAAATCACATACTTAAAAAACCATAGACATAATTTTTTACATTATTACTAAGCACAGAGGAAACATCAGATAAACCATATTAAGTTGATTGTCAGAATATATTGAACATTTTTTGACAATAATACAGTGAGATCTCAAAAGGAGATGAAGTTCTTTGCATGCATCAACTCTTTTGTCAGGTTTGTAAAGATGCTAGGTGTCTGAGAGTTTTTTCAGATTTTTGATCTTACTGGGATGTAATCCTGTTACAGACTGGGGGTAGATGGAAGGAACAGAAAGAATCTGTGCTGGAATGCAGGAACAGGAAAAGTCTGTGCTGGAATGAAAGAACAGAGAACTCTTACTGATTGCCTTAGGTTAGGTTAAAGGACAGAAATCAACTGCAGGGCATGACTGACACTAATATCAGAGGGAGCGTGAGTAAGGGTAGTATCAGCTCTCACTGTTCCAGTAGTCTCAAAGTCTACTTGTATGGCCTGAGACAGTCCACAGATGGAATATGATCCTAAAACTGTATCTGTATGCAATTGCAGTAAATCAGCTCATTCATTCAACCACAGAAGACAATTGGAGGGCTGTAGGCAGCCTGGGGTGTAAAAGCTGTCTTTGAGATCAGAATGAAGGTTACGCAATATTTGCAGTAGTTTGCATTTATAAGAACTTGAATTGTCCAGATATTTTAAACCTACTCTCTAAACTTCAGATGGAGATCTACTAAATATGATAAATGTTTGTGGAGTTATTGCTAAAATGACTTCGGTATCTTGAGTAAAATGTTTTGGGAGCTTATTAAAGTGGACTGGAGCAGCTGTTTAATATATTCATGAAGGTTGTATTGATTGTGGGATGTTTGTCTTAGAATCAAATGGTCATAGCTTCAAAATGCAGGATGTTTTGAGTACTTTTAATATTTCATTAATCTTTACTCTGACTGCTTTGGAAATTTGAGTTTATAGATTGTGTTTTTAAGTTCAAAATTGTTCAGAATTTAGCATCTTGAAATAATATCCTTTTAACACTTTGTATATTTTTTTTTCCAAAATGTAATATTAAGTCACTGGGGAAATGAAATTGATTTCATAATGGATAAGGCTTCTGAAAGGCACAAAATAGCATACACTAAACTGTACCCCAGCGACATCAGAGTGAAGCTCAGATTGTAGCACTTTTATACAAACTAATTACATCTCACCGAACTTAGATGGTCTGTCTAAAGGATTAAGGTACTTCTAACAGTCAGTAAAGTGAATCATAACAATAAAAGCTAGCTAGATATGTTGTTTCATGAGTTATCACTGAATAAAGTTGAAAGCTTCCTAAAACTACTTGATGACATTCCCCATATGCTGATATCCTTTCCCACATTTTTATTAAGCTGTTATACAGAATATTGCAAGAAGCATGAAGCCTATGCTATAGACTGTACAGAATGTGAATTAGTAGTGATTAACAGATTTTTACCTTTGTGTGCACTGAAACTATTACTCTTAGGGTGAAAATGTGCAGTTTTACTACTGACATTAAACAAGGAAAGGAAGAAGAGGGTGCTTTTTGATGTGCCAACTTTAAAGAAACTGTACCTATACAGCTATTAGACTTCAATGACTATACAACTCTACTCCTTTCCCTCTTGCCCTTCTCCAGGGGACACTTGATGCCCTGTAGGAAGAGAATCATGGCCAGTATGTTGCTCTTATTAAGGTGATTTGAAGAACTTTAAAGCTACATTTACAGCATCTTAAAATCCCCCAGTGCTGTCAGATCAACGTAAAGCAGGGCACTGGGAACTACAGTGCTAAAACTGCACTTCTTGTGAGTGGCTTTTGGACAATTGCTCCTGTTTTTACAGAAGGGAAACTGGAATACACAAAAGTGATTTTTGCTTTAGCTCAAGGCAGGTGCTGAAGAAAATACAGAATGGCTACCTGAGAATCTAACATGCTGCTGCTTAAGTCATACTGCCTTTTCAATAACAGTTCATCTCTTCCTGTTCAAGTGTTCTGTAACCCACACCTATATATAAGCAATTAAGAATATTTTAATACCAGTGTGGGGTATTTGAGAAACCAAGCATTTTTCAAGGGTAAAATAGAAGGGGGTTTTGCAGCTGTTCTACCAGTAGTATTTATAATCTTGGCCATCTCTTTCTTTCATTACGTTCCTCTAAATGAAAATGTGTTGTTCTGGCTATGTATATTATTATTGCAAATGCCTTGGAGGAAGGAGTATCTTATTTACCGACAAAGCCTCAGGCATAGGAAAAACTGGAGCTGCAAAAGACAGACTGGAGGAAAGATATAAGCAATCATATCTACCTCTGTTTCATAAACTCTATTCTGATCAGGACAGGCAGCAGAAGAGGTCTCAGTGGTTCCAGAACTATGAGAGAGAAGAGGTGCTTGCAGGCTTGCTTTCAGCATTAACCTTTATCAGAAATATTGCTGAAAGAAACCATGGAATAGGCCTAGAATAGGGTTATGATAAAACAGAACAACTTAGCTGAAAATCAGAGAGCTTTCAGAGGCTTGTTGGATTGAGAATTTTAAATATGAAAAGCCAAAGGTGTTAAAACTGTATTTATTTATGTTTGATTCATATAATATTTGGTCCTATAGTTAGAAAACTAAATTAATAAAAATAGTAGACAGTAGAAGAAATGCTCTTGGGAGAACATAGGAACTGAGTATAGGTTAAAAATAACCTCATTAGTTTTCTACGTTTTGTTTATCTGAGAATATGATTCTATTAATATCAAAGATCAGAGGTAATCAGTCATACCTAGTGGTTTGTACATGGACATGTACTGATAACTAATGATGCTTGTAAAGCACAGAGTGGGATTACAATGTGACGCAGATCTGTAAGTTTCATTTCTTGGAGAATGGCATAACCATTACAAAATATATATACAGACAGATGTATATATAAATACATACAGTTATCTTTGTTCTTATCTCAGAGAAAGAAATGATGACTAAGGAGAAATCTACCTACAAATTCTCTGTTACTGGGTAATTTTGCTGCTGAAGTAAAGTTCTCTTTTCAGCAAATCACATGGAAAATAATTTATCCCCATGGCAGTTTTAATCTTGATTGGCATCAAGAGCATGCACTGCTATATTTGAGGATAAATTCTCTGCCAGTTTGAATTGTCATAGCACCACTCAAGCCAATGAGTTTATGACAATATACATCTTCTGAGAATCTTTACACATCTGCAGGATCAAAAATCTCAGGTTGCTAATTACAATTTGAAAACATGCAAGAGGAAATTGGAGGAAGAATGGTATGAAACAGCTTGGCTCAGTGGCAAGATGAAGCAGAAGAAAGTGATCATGCTGGAAAAGGCCTGTAGATAATTTTGCAATATAATAAGCCAGGAAAAAAAACCAGAGTGATTCAGTTTCATGTTCAGAGGTGGCATATTTCAGAGCAATGTAGTTATATTTCTTCTTTCTATCACTGTGGTCTAACCTCAGCCAGCACATTGTGTTCAGTCTGGAAGATGTAACTGCCAGATAGATTCTGATGAATTGGGGCTTATTCTTAGATGAAAACAAAAAATGATTAGAGAACTAAAAAGATTTTTAACAAAACATTAAAGAAGCCAGATATTTCAGTTAGCAAGTGGAGACTCTGCCTGCCTGCAAGTTGGGCAAGTATGAATTTAAAGGACTGTCTGGTGTTAAGAGGGAAGTAAAATGAAGAATAGATAGACAGGTCAAGAGCTTAAAGAAAGCCAAGTGAGATACATAAATATAAACAGGCCAAAGCACTAAGATCTAATTACATACAATTATTTAGACCTCTGATTCTTATTGAATTTAGTTTGATATTTGTAATCTAAATACCATTATGGTTCCTGAGCCAAACAACAGCTGATGCTTTGTGTTTTGTCATTTGTACTTGCCAGAGATCTAGTGTGCATTGACATGTTGGAGTTTGTGAAGATTGACAGTAAATTGTCATGAATCAATCTAGAAGCAATTTTTGGCAGTCTGAAAGGTCAAAAACAGCAGGACAGGTGGTAGGATCAGTGATCAACAGTCTATTTGTTGTCACTGAAGATATTGCCTTCTGCTCACAAGGTGTTATGCTGTTCTTGGTTTGATATGACGAAATGCCGACCTTTTCTCAACTACGAATTGAATATGAAATTCTATGATAGCTGATCATGATTGACATGGATTTTCTGTGAGAATGGACTCTTGCTAAGTCTGAATCTGTGCTTGGTTACTTAGCCATAGCAAGGAATCTGGGTCCAGTGTTCCTGAGAAGGATCTTGTGTTAAAAATAATTGTATATCATTTACATAAAAGTCCAGCGCATAACAAACAATCCTAAGAAATAGTTCTGAAGCTGATGGTGTTGAGGATTACACATATGTATAGAAGGGATGCAATGTTGAAGAGCTGAGTTAGTAGAAGGGAGTTGTTAATTTAACATCCACACCTAGTTTCTTTAAGATTTCCTGAAAGGTGGAGGTTGAATCTTGCATTAGAGTGACAGAAACAGGATGTGGCTCACTCTAAGAGATGCTGCTCCTTACAGTACTGCTAGGTGGTGGAGCACTGACACATTACAGAAATTAAATACCTGTTGGCAGTGGAAGATTGCTAAGCAGAATGCTTTGTGACACTGATTTAGTTGTCTGAAAGTGATACTTAGAGCAATTTCCAGCTATACTGGCTGTTAAAGGGGTATGATGATAAGGAAACAGCAAAACTGGGATATTGACTGAGGCTGTTAGTATCTACTAAGAGGAACAGACAAGATCCTTTAACTACAAAAAAAGATGATGAACATATCTTTCTAGATTCTTATTTCTACACCTTATTGATTTATTGTCATGCATTTATAGTCTAATAACAGTCAGGAACCATTCTGCTTTCCAACAGTAGCTTTGAAGACATTCAGAAACAAAGGAGGTGATGCATCTAGTTACGACCTCCTTTTTTCCTTTCTGTTGGCTTGACTGCTAGTTGACTTCTGACTGACGTTGGCCATTACTACTTCTCTTTAACAATCATTTTAGAAACACACCATGGAGTTCTTTCTATTTTCATCACAGTCTTGGTCCTGCCTGCTGCAGCTTCCATCTACTGTCAAATGTTTGATTTCTTTGCTGCCAGGTAAGAGGTTCTAGCAATGGAAATTTGAGGGCACTATGATGTCCCTGCCTGGGTGTCTTGTCCTTCCTTATTCTTCCAAATGCTCTTCTTCTGCTTCTTTATCTCACAGTACAAAGTAATATTGTACTGAAAAAGGAGGGAAAGGGAAGCTACATGTATTAAGGTGTTTGTTATTATCATTTAAACCGTAGGTGGTATCTAGGAAGTAGCCATGTTGAAAAAGTTTATTTCCAATAATTTCTACCATGACGGTGTATGATGAACCAAACAGAAACCATAAGATAGACACAGAATAACTCCAGGTAATGTTTCTTATATAGTCCCTTCCTCTGCCTTTATATATTTTGTCCTTAGACTTTAGTAGGCACTTTAAAGGTTTACAGCACTCACAATGCAAAACCCTAATTATGTAGCTTTTGGGTCTATAGGCTTTTCATGAGGCTTTAAAATAACTTTATACAAGAAAGCTAGAACATACTCTGGAGTGAGTTCTACCTTAAAAAGGAAAATAAACATTTGATATTTCATGACAGAATTATACAATGCAAGGGTGAGTAGAAGTGAGACTCAGAGAAATACAGAATGTACTTTTCAGAAGGAATATAGGTTTAAAATACAAAGAAAGGAGGGAAACATTATCTTGTCCTAAGAGGTAGTATATTTTGGTTGCTGAAGACTATAGGTAATTTGGCACAGTGTATCATATATTGTTTTAAGCCACTAGATCAGTCAAATAGGTATTTATAGATGGATATCCTTACCACAGTGCTGTTTATGCTATCAGTGTTGCAGGAAAAATGTACAATCACCCCTGCTACAGACCCTTAAAAAATTGAGGTCAGCTATATTTTAAAGTTATTAGGCTTTTTTATTAATAGTTAAGATGGCAGTGGATCTCCCTCCCTTTCTCTCACCAAAATCTTCACCTTCTTCATTGCATTACCTGTCCAAGCTTAAAAGTAAACAAATGTTTCCCACACTCAGTCCCACATCGATCTCATTTATTTTGTGAAGCCCCTAGAGGAGTGCAGAGCTGAGGGCACCAAGCACACTGTAAGGGCTCCTTGAGGCTGTTTTTTCATTTCCAAGTGTTGTCAGAGTTGCCATAGGAGCATCTTGTAAATATGAGTGGAAACAATGATGGCTTTGTGTTGCAAAAAGAGAGGCAGATGGCTGCAAGATAAGCCTGTGGAGTTAAGTATTCCACAACTGGCAATCTCAGCCCATGGGGTGGTCACTTGGGTCTTCACACAAGGGAGTCCTTTTTCCTCCTCAGGAGAGAATCAGAGCAGAGCTCACTGCAGATGTAGGCTCAGGTACTCGTTCTGCAAAATCTCAAAGCAGGTCTGAAAATGATACTGTGAGTTAAAAATCCCTGCTCCTGAACAGGTAAAATATAAAGACAGCGTTGAGAAATCACTGCTCAGTTGAATGATTTACTGTATCATTTGCACAGGAATAGGCAACAAACCATCATGCACCAAAGTTTCAAAAAAACGTATCACAGTAAATTGTTCTTCATAAGGATGGGACTAATATTCTCTGCGCGTGTGATTTATATACCAGTAACTGAAACTCTATTCAAGGAAATACTGATGAAAAAGGAGGAGGAAGAATTAATTCTTGCAGAGTACCAGTCAGAGCATTTGCAGTACAGTCTTCTTCAGTGAGTAGAGTGGCTTTACATGGGGATGATGGAAAGGTTCATGCTCCTGAAAGCTTTTCTTGGGCCTTTTCCAGTCTCCTCCTGCCCCATACTAGTATCTGGAAAGTAAAGCTGTCACCAAAACACTGCTTGTTCCCTGCTCTGTCTCTGCCATATCCTTCCTTTCTGACCCACTGCTGGAGAAACCTGAGCAGCCTCCTTCATCCTGGAAGTTCATGGATTTTGTGTATAATCCCTGAGTGACTCTCCCCATGCGTCTTCCTACTTCAGGGTGCTATACCTGCAGGCAGTTCCTCAGCACAATAAATGCTGTTGAGCTTTGGCTGCTAAGAGAATCCAGCCAATCAGCCTCAGCAGCTGCATTTGAGTCCAGACATCAACCTTCTCAATATATGGTATTTCTGTGGTCTTTCTCAACCTTCTTTCTGTTCCTATTTTTATATTATCAATCTCACTTTCGATCTATAGCTGATACATATAATACATTGAACATGTAATAATAAAATCTAAGCAATCATATTCTTAGTCCAGTCACAGTTAGACGGATGCTTTCAGCCCATGAGTATACAAAAAAAGCTTCACACACTCAGAATCATGGTTAGAAGAAGCCTCTTACTAATATATGCCCCTTTTTTCTGGTATCAGATCAACTTCTCCAGGGCCTCTGGCTCCCAAGATTGATAGCTTGTAATGTCCTCAAGTAGAATGTGGAGGATGCGTGTGTGTGTTAACAAGAAGTCATCAGAGTTCTGGTGAATACCTCAGGAGCCATTTGACCCTCATGACAATGATCCCTTCTTCCTCCTGAGTACTGGGGTCCACTCAATCTTGCTTTCCTGAATTTTCAGTATGTCACAGGTACATGATCTCCTGTACTTCTATAGATTAATAAAGTGTGTTGTAAGAGTTACTAATACAAAAGGTATAAATATCTCCTGCCAAAGAAGGAAATTGCTTCTCTTCGCAGGAGTCCATTTACACATAAGTAATTTTAGGCAATGCGCAGAACTTGTGTACAAACTTAACCTGCATAGACAATGCTCTTGGACCAGGCCTCCCAGAGGTGTTGCACTGTATCTGGTAGAAATCTGTCAAATAAATGGCAATCAGATACTATTGAAATCTCATTCAGGAAATTTAGTGTTCTAGTAGGAAGCATAAAACACATAAAACCAGGGCTTAGCTAGATCCGTCTTACATGAATATGGAATTAGACTGAGGGAAGCTTTGCTGAGCAGACTTGGCTTCAGCCATATCAGTTAACGCTCAGAAAAAGTCCAAGTATTTACATCCACTTGAAAGGCAGAGAACAAGTTAAATTGATTTTTTTTTACCTAGTGGCCTTGAACTGCAGTCCCACCTTTGCATAAAAAGATGTTAATTGTGTTATACTGTGATCCAGGTGTATCCTGAATAATCTGAAGTGCCTGTGAAGAGGTTTTACTTGATGTGCTGTTTTTTACTGGGGTATATTTAATTTTCTTCATAGTAGCTATTGGAGAGGTGCACAGAGAGTTGGGAGGGGACATAGCTGAGTCCAACTGACCCACAGGACATCCCATAGGATGTCATCAATGAAACTGGGGGGAAGATTGTCTGGGGGGCTGCTACTCAGGGATGAGAAGTCGGTCGGTGGTGAACAATTATTTTAATTTGCATCACTTGACTTTCTTGGGTTTTCATAGAATCATTGAATGGTAGAGGTTGGAAGGAACCTCTAGAGATCATCCAGTCCAACTCCCCTGCAGAAGCAGGTCCACCTAGATCAGGTCACATAGGAACACGTCCAGGCAGGTTTTGAAAACCTCCAGAGAAGGAGACTCTACACCCTCCCTGGGCAGCCTGTGTCAGGGCTCCCTCACCCGAAGAATAAAATAGTTTTTTTTAACGTTTAAATGGATTTTTTTTGTGTTCCTGCTTCATCCCAGTACCCCTTATCCTGTCACTAGATACATCAGAAAAAAAGGATGTCAACCTCCTGACATCCAGCATTTAGACATTTGTGAATATTAAAGAGATCCGCCTGCAGTCTCCTCCAGACAACAGCCCCAGTTCCCACAGCCTTACCTTATAAGGGAGATGCTCCATTTATCTCATTTTTTTTTTCCAATACATTTAAAAACATTATTATGTCTACTATTACTATTTTACTTTATGCCAATTATTAAATCGTTCTTATCTCAACCCATGAGCTTTGTCACTTTTGCCTTACCAATCCTCTTCCCTGCTGTCCTGCTGGGGAGAGAATAAGCGAGCAGCTGTGTGGTGCTTAGTTGGGGTTAAACAGCAACACTTGAGTTTCTGCTCTGTAAGTACTTTGACTTGAGATCGAAGGATTTATTACAATTTGGAGTAATGATCCATCTGTTATGGATCACAGTCAATCATTATACTTTTGAAGTGAAAAATGAAGCACAATGAAAAATATTTGGTTTTCCTTCCAACTCATTTGTACCACTCCTATTCAGATTATAGAATTTCAATAGCAGTCTGGGAAATATGTTCCTGCAGATAGTGTCACATTGAAATAGCGTCCTCTTGATAAGGTTTATTTGCTCACTATTGAGTGCTGTGGGTTGTTTTTAAATCAGAAGTAGAGAAGTGAGGTGTTCTGAAATATCATGGACATGGTTGAACTTTACAGGGAACTCCACGTAAGATGAGCCCTTAGCAATGATAAAATATCTGTCACAACCTAGCTGCAGGAAACATTCACACATGAAAACATGGTGCAGAACTTTGACAAAGGAAGAAGTAGATGAAGTAAGGAAGGAAATATAGATTAATTTTTCTTTTTCTGGAAAACAGGAGGAATGTGGTGTCCTAGTGTGGTTGCTGTACTGTCCAAGTGTGACTGTTATGGGCTCCTTCACAGGGTTTCCTTCTTTGAGCATGGGGCGGTAGCTGAGACTTCAACATGTTTCTGCAGTATCTAAGACATCAATATGGAAGTGGTGGATAAGATATAAATCCTGTAGAACACTCCACATTAAATGTCAGCTGGAGACTAAGTGATATGCCAAAGCCTTTAAGAGGGCAAGAGGCACAAAGCAGTGCTCCCGAAAAGCCTGTCCATGGTGATCTGGAGAGGCTGACTGCCTACTGAGGTGTCACAGGCAGGAAAGGTTTCTCCAGAGGTAGGTATTTAACAGATCAGAGGTGGTAGCTTAGGGAAATACAGCAGCTGTGACTGTATTTTGCACCTTCACCTGACTGCGTTTCACATGTACCTCTCAGCTTGCCAAACAACAAGGAAACATTAAAGCAATGTTAGTGTATTGAAAATACAGCTTCTGATGTAAAAAGATTTTAATAAACACCATTTATTAACAGGTAGGCCAGACTCTGAGAGAATTATCAATATAGATCCATTGATTTCCGTGGATTAGCTGTAGCTAGTGTGTCTTGGAAATTATTTACAAACTTCCTTGTTAAAAGCATACACTTTTTTTTTGTTTTAGTTTCTTCTCGTCTTGGTATTGATAAGAATCTTCTTAGAGAGGAGAAATTGATTTAATAAACAACTGTGCACAAAATGCTGTCAAATGCACAGCGTAACAAACTGCAGGAAATAGAGGACATTCTTCTTTCACCTATAGTAATTTTAGGAGTTGCTTGTAACTATAAAAGGCACTAGATTTTCAGGGAGAAATGAGATTTTCATTTTCATGGTTCCTCTTCAATTTCTAGAGCTAAGCTTTTAATATTTTTCCCAGCATTTGTTTTAAATATAGAGCATTTAATGACAGTTTGGAAAATTGCATTTGCTTATATATGATTTATTTATTTGTGGATTGTTTGATAGCTTACACAAAAAAGACAGTGTATATTTTTATTACTCATATTAAGTATGCTCAGAGTGTACTAAGCAAATCACAAAAAAATACAGTACATCTTATATGACTGCAGTAATTCACAAAACCAGTTTCCCAGAATGGCAAGGGAATGGGGAAAAGAAGACTCTCTTGAGCAAGGTCAATAAACAGGATGTGCAAACTGATGAGTTTAAGTAAGGGGAAGGTTTAAATTCAGAGTGAAAATATGATGGAATGTCCTGATAGCTTGTTAGGCCTGTTTAAAGCACCTTTCATCTCACTTTCTTATTTTGGTATGTTTTTATGTGTCTGGTTTCCACCAGCTCTAACATGTCCTCCCAGTGCTGTTGATGAGATTGTGTTGACAAGGAGAGAATCAGAGAGGAATCCACTACATTTACTAGTCTTCTCCTATTTTGAAGGAGAAAATGCTCTGGTTTAAATTGAACTTCTGCTGTTACAAAATCCAAACTTGAGAACAGTGCTTTTGGGCTTTAATCCCCCACATCTACTCCCATGACAGAATTATGTTTGATACTAATTTCCATAGTATCTATTGGTCTGCAGCTTTTCTAACAGATATTTCTCAACACCCAGATGTTCCCCGTGGCTGACTGTCAGTGTGATCATTTTAATTTGAGAACATCTGTGAAAATTTTTCCTTGTACAGAACTTCATTAGATCTTACAGCCTGCCCATCTACTGTCATTAGGATAGAGAAAAACTTCAACACACCAATCTTCCTCAAGCTGTTAATGCTCAAGTGTGACAACAGCTTTCATATTGTATAAACAATCTCTGCTCTTGAATTGTGAAAGGAAAGAAAGCCTCTTCTCATGGAAACCTGGGTTACCAGCTGTACTGAAATGGCTGTTGCTGCAGGAGAGGCACTGCTGCAGAAAGTGCACCTGGCTCCTTCACTCTCAGTCCTTGAACCCTTCCTGAAGTCCACTTCCATTGTTGAAATATATTTAATTGTCTTTCATGATCATCACACACTGAGGAGTTAAAAAGGCTTTGTTATGATAGAAAGTCATAGGAGTGACAAGACTCCACATTAAGCAGCAATTAGAGATCCTGCATTTCTTCTGGAAGTCTGAATACTCAGTACTGTGATTCTGACAATCTGACCTCTTTAGGAGCTGGCAAAATCAACAGAATGAGCAAGAAAAGCTGAATTTGAGATAGACATTTCTGTCACTGCATTTGTACTCAACATGGCAGGTCAAATAATTGTAGAAGTCAGGACTCTGTGGAGAAACTGCAGATAAATGGCATAAGACTGAGTAAATGGAAGAGTATAAATGTTTATGTTGTTCTTGTCTTGGGTGCACAAAACTGTGCACAACCTTGAGGGAAGTTATGGTTGGCATATCCATCATAGCTTAAGAGTATCCAAAACATCAAGGTCAAGAAAACAAGACAGCATCACCACTCAGAGAGACTCACAATTGATAGATTGCTTAATTATTTCAGTCCTGGGATGAATAAAGCCTAGAATGGCTCCCCAGAGATATTTCCTAGAAGCCAGGCTGAAAAAGGTTTAGTCAAGTATGGCAACACTAGCAAAGATCTGATAAGATCAATGTGCTAGAAAAAGAGAAACAACAAAACCCTAATGGCTACAAAGCTTCTCTGCTTCTCCTTAGATACACAGTGCACTTGACAGCTACTTAGGAATAGAACAAGATAGAATTAGTTGTGAACAGCCACCATTGGTAACTCATCAAATGTGAAGAAAAATGGCTGATACCTTTGACAGTTGTTTCTCACAGTATCCAGCATCTGGGCTGGACTGATTACATTCATGCCTCAAACTTGAAAAATGGGATGTTGGAAAGAAATTGTCTAATAGACAGCAGAGATTATGGTGAATTGATGCCATCCAGGGAAGAGGTTTCTTGATTAATCACATAGAAAGTAAAGAGAGAAGGAAAAAAATCCAGTTCCCACTAACTCTCAATATGGAAAGTGGTATTAAGTATGCAACTGCTGGAGTCACTTTGTAAAGAAGGGAACATTTCCCCTGAACCCTTACTCGGGTTGTGTGCATTGAACCTGGAAATAATGTTTGGAGACAGATTATTCTTTTTAATTTTCTCCTTTACAGACAGTGACAAAAATAAGGATGATAGAAAATAATTTCTCCCAACACTCTGTCAAAGGTGTTCTCTGTAGGGACTGCAATACCTTCTTAGAGCTGCAGTTACGCTGCTCTAATTTATATCAGAATTACGACAGCTGAATTTAGGAAACTTTGGAGATGTTGATAGTTTTATGAGGGACATTTTTCATTTACCATTTTAGGTGCTGAGGGGACAGAAATCCTGCCCACAGTTTCTTGTTAACACTTCCCTGTTTTAAATGGTAATAGGCTATGGTAATGGACCTACAGAACCACCAGGTCAGGTGTAACCAAACTGATTCTCCCAAGAAAAAGGGAAAATACAGTCTCTGGAGAGACCTCCAAAATTTCTGTTTATAGAAATGTCATTCCTTATATCAGGGGATATAAGTAGCAACTAAGCCTCCTTCTTCATCATCTTCTAGAAGAATGATTTGTGCATGGGATTTTGTACTCACCTGGACCTAGAAGAGTTTGCAAAAGTATCCCTGAAGAAGATAGAATAACAGATCTGTGGGAAGGACAGAAGAGAGCTGTAGAAAGAAAAACACAAAAACCCTGAGATTTTAGTGATAATTCTCACTTACAGGGCATGCAAGAAGACCCCTTCAGACTTACTTCATCTGATAGGAAAAAAAAAGCAAATAAAAATAGGAAGACACCCTAGCAGTGCAATGGTATTGGAGAGGCTGCAAGCACTAAGAACTTGAGCACTGTATCAAAGGCATACAGGATTGCTTTAGTGTCGTGATGGTAAAATCATCTATCAGAAGACCATATTATGATGGAGCAAATAAATTCTGTTTGTCAGGATTGAAGTTTAATGCTGTTTTGTATGTTTTGGGGGTGCAGTGACAGAGCTGAGTTCAAACTTTACTTCACACTTGTGTTGGTTTGGAACTTTTGTATTCAATTGAGCTGGAAGGCTGTCCCTGGTGATTTGGACAAAACAGAAAAGGACAACCTAAAGAGTGTTGTCTTTATTACATTCTGGCATTAGACTGGTTCCAGGAGCTGCTCTAATCTCAGTAGTTTTATGTGCACCTAACCTTATCTTTGACCTCACTTTTCCTGGGAGAGAGGTCTTTACCGATGCCTGAAGCATTGGAATCACAGCCCTCTTTCTCAGTATAAGACCTCTAAAGAGAGGTGAAGAAGGGGTGAAAGGTGACAATTAGTCAGGGTCTTTGCCAGAGGGGAACTGGCTTATTTCAAATGTCATCTGTCACAGCATAGAAATGCCAGTAGGATGAGTTGGGGATGAAAATTGTACCAAAAAAAATCTTTCTGTAAATCTCTCCTCTTACTCCGTATTATGCAGAGTGATCACAGGTTGTCCATGGAAGGCAGGGTTTATCGGTGTAATCTTAATATTCATAGTTTGCCATCTAACTTATAGCAGGGTCCTCTGTACCTCCTCAGAGGTAAGGGAGAGCAAGGTAGGTAGCATTGCTGCATGTGTGGTTCTAGGTAGAACACACAGTGAGGCTGAAACAATGATATTCCTAAGTATTCCCTTCCACTCCCCAGTAAATCACTCAATGTACAAGTTTATGTTCATGTGGGCCTTAACTACAAAGCTCTACTAAATAGCCCTAATTAACCCAAATTTATTTTGCTTGCACATTTTACTTATGAAAAGAAATATAAATCTCATGTGGTTGTACGTATAGTTATGTGATATCTACAAATACGATTTTTTTCTTGCGAACTGAGATAAGCTGTAGTAGAAATGTTACATGATGTTTTGCTGTATCTATATTATATGTGTTCCCATATTAAGACTATGGAAGACAGTGCTGCTCATTTCTGTACTGAAATAGCTGAAGCAATCAAGCTTTCCAGTGTGGGCAAGTTCTGATAGCAAAGAACTCTCTTTTGTCTGTAATCAATGGCTATTTGTTGTTCCCAGGAGGATTCAGACTCTGAAGAGGGCACCATTGAATGTTGAAACCATTGGAAAGAAATAGAAGCCAAAAGAATGCACATGTCCATCCATAGGTCTGTTAACACTTTTACCTCTTTGGATCAGCGCTAAAACCCCAGGCAAAGACATTATGGTGACATGGACATGGACATCTAATTTAGTCTCTATGGTAAGCCATTCTGTGGGCTCAGCACCCTCTACAAGTGATTTAGGTGCATCCCCATTTGTCCCCTGGGGGTAAATCATGCTTGTAGATGTCTGCCTTTTAAGGCATAGACTGTTGCTACTGAGGTGCCTTGGGAGACGTCATGAGAGATTTGTTCCAGGTTCCTGGCTTGTTCATGTGTCTGCAGCCTTGAGTTAACAATCAATTTACTGGAGTTAGAATAGGGCTGCTAAGAAAAATAACCTGGTAAAACACACAATAGATGGTTTGCACACACACATTGTGCTAAATAAGTAAAATAAAAGAGACTTAGTTTTCATAGATAGCTATTCCTTCTTGCAGATCATGCTGCACTTGACAAAGTGGTGTTTATGAAAGCAGTGCACTGCTGGGGTTTTGGAGACTGGATACATAGCCACCAAAGTGCCAGCTTTTTCCTGGAAATATTACTATAGCCTTGAGTCATACCCTTGGCAAACATCTGTCTTCTGCAGATGACCTTACATTATGAGCAGACTTGCATTTTTGGTGCTGAAAGTCCAACCTCTTCCTTCAGCACTAGTCCACTGTGCCTAATGTATTCTAATATAGTTTGTCTGTTTTTGCATAATCATCTAGCAGACAATGTTCTGCAATCTCCCTGGCAATCTCCCTCTGTGTTCATCAAGCCTTCAGAGATGGCTTGCTTTCTTGAGCATGTCTAAGAAGTAACTGCAAAATGCCATTCTTACTGCCAAGCATTGATATCTTTGTGTAGAGGGTCTGAGGATAGAAAATAAAAAAATGTAAGTAGCTATTTAATTGGTATAAACATAGATACACAAATGAACACATTTTAAATATGGGAAATTAGGATTATCCTAAAAATCTAGTAGTAATCTATACCATGTGCCTTGCATTTCTGTTCACTGCTTCATCTTCTTTCTAGTGTATGAAAACTGCCCTGGTGGTGTTTCATCTTAGGAATATCAGAAAGCACAGGCTTGGGCTTGTGAGATATCTGTAGAGCTTCTAAATGACCCTTTGGAGTTGTCATCAGAGCTGTTTATATTCCTATTTTATAACCAAGAGATCAAGGGCTTCATAATAAAAATAAATCTCCTTCATTATCTAGCATGCTTCTGGTTAAAAAAGGATAAGCATATCTAGGATGTTTTAAAGAAAGGTAGAAAAGTATTTTCCAGCTATGTTAATTGTATGCCACTTCTCTGTAGCCTCAGTCTCTTTCTCCTCACTCAAATTCCAGTAGTTTTCATAGAAACCAGAGCTTTTTGAAATATCTATCAATAAATGTGTGTACATATGCACATAAGTATGCATAAGTGTGCAAATTGCTGCCAATACTTATTCTTTTCTTTAACTGTTATACTATTTTAGTTCTCCACAGCTGTGAAAGGGAAAAGCTGTTTTGACCTTAGCTCAGCCACTTTTAGCCACTGCAACTAAGATTTCAGTATTTTGTAGTGCTTATTTTAGAAATATTGAGGGTGAAGGTAGCAGATGAGACTGTTTATAGATTAGATATCAGAGAACACTGAAAAATACAAATTAAGATGCATATTTTAAGGATATTTTCCCTCTTTATGTAGCTATTTCTATGTTGAAGCCATCTGCTTTGTAACTTTGAGTTATCTCTGGAACTTTGCCAACATTTAAATTAATAATGGAATAATTTTTTTAAAATTTGACCCAACTTAAAACCATTTAAACTTTTCAAATAAATCTTCAGATTATCAGAGTTTGCAGATGAAGCAGAACAACATGCAGTACTTTTTTTTTTTTTGAATGAGAGTGTGTTATGATCCAGCTTTGCAATTTTCTAAATGTTTTATGACAGACAGTAAATGTAGTTGTCTCTCACTGACACATGCAGCAGGTACAAGTAATATATACCAGGGTGTGCATTCATCAATTGACTTTTAAACATGTAAGAGCTATGGATTTTAATGGTTTATTATGTTTTGGGGGGATATTGGTTAGTCACTTTGAGCCTACAGTGACATTGCATCCACTTCAGTAGCCTTGGGGAGCCTCCTTGAGAAGCACAAGGACAAGTTATCAGAGAACAGACTTAATATAGTCCAGACTAAGTCTGCCCTAAGACTGTAGGTTTAGGGATGGCAGATGTCAAAAGGATGGGAGAGTTTCACACTCCAAAGAGTGACTGCTGAAAGGTGCTCTCTGCTGAAGAAATGTTTCATCTACTGGACTATTTTGGGGAGCATTAGGACAGAGAATTCATCAAGATGTCTTAGAGTTTTCTTAGATTTTTTGTTTTGTTTTTTTTTTTTACCTGTCTTTTTGGTAGAATCTGCAGTTGCACTGCAGTCCCTTGAAGACTTCAGAACTGGAGAAAAACAGTATTCCTTCACGTTGTCAAAGAATATGTAGAAAAGAATAAAGGCTTTTTAAATCCATTTTCTTTAGGATGAATTCAGATGGCTAAAAATTATACTTTGAATTCTTCCAGATTTGATTTTCTGCATTTGAAATGTATTTGAAATTCACATAGTTCTTCTAAGACTGTTGGAATGATTGAAATCCAGACATAAAAATTATATAGGTGATTAACATCTGTTTGACTGAAAGAGTTGTTACAAAAGCTTGCTTTGTCGAATCTTCACTGATCCTACCTTTTAAAATGTGGATAAGAAAACTATCTTGTACTTAATCTTTGAAGCATATGAAAAATAAGACAGATTAAAAAAAATGTGTAAGTAGCCAGTGACAGCAAAACCAAAGAAAATAGTAGTCAACATCTGACTTGATTTTTTTCAAGGGAAAACTTAAGAAAATAAAAATTAAGCCATGTTTCAACTGCTTTTGTACATTGCATAGGAACATGAAGGAATCCAAATACATTTTTCTTCTCTTTGCTGGTTATGTTTTGACACTGTAAAAGAAAAAAACATTTGAACCTTTTCAAATAATGTTTGCGTCAGTGAAGAGGTAAGTAGTTAGGATAATATATTATTATGCAATAAGTCTTACAGCTAGGAAATGGTTTCATATCTTGCTGGTTAAAAACACAATTAGGAATTCACTCTGGCATTTCTTAATTTTGTTCTGCTCTTGATTGAGTTGCAGTGCTCAAATTTGCTAATAAGGTCTTGCTTCTTGCTATGCGATGGCCCAGAGTCTCACTTGCTTCAGACACTTTCCTGCTGAGACTCTGTGACACCCAACAGTCCTTTTGAATAATGCTGACATTTCCTATGAGGTCAGTGAAGACTCATTCAAGACACTCTATATTTCAGGCAGAAAAAATACATAGCAATATATTTTTTGGCATCCTAGTGGGGATTTTTGTTTCCCTGGCTATTAAACCATCCTTTCTGCTGAAATATTCACTTGATAAAGGATGGGCAGCCCTTGTTTAGATGGTGGCATTAGGACACTTACTGGTATTAACTACAGGCATGTGAGGAGGTATACTGGGAGCTCTGTATTCCCCTTTCCAACACTCCCTGCTATAAAATTCCTTTCCCTGTGATGCATCTGTGCGGGTTCTGTCTTCTGCTTCTCATTTCTAACTTTTACTTTCCTAACTGACACACACTTCACCGATGGTCCCTTTGAGCATTGTTCCTAAATTATGAAAACTGCTGCTTTAACAGTGTTGCTCACAAAACCTTTCGCTGCGTGTTGATGTTTCTTTTCATTAAATGAATCCAAATAAAGAAGTCATTAATGGTGCCACTGCCTCCTGTCAGCAGTAAGAGGCACCCTCCCAGTGTGCTGGAGTCCTTTCACCACAGTCTGGGCTACTAGGACTGAGATCTGACACAGCGTGCTGGTATTTATGGAATTAAGCCTCTTTCTAGCTGAAGGACTGGATTTTCACTTAGACAAAATTGTCACTTCCACAGATGAGTCTGAGCAGGAGGGATTCTGCATCCCTTAGTACCTGGATTCAGATGAGCCTTTGGGAATTCAACCTCTGAAGACTCTTTTTGATCTAACTTGGCCCTCCTAAGGTATGCCAAGCGGTGAAGCACAGACATAATTTTACCTCCTTCCACGATATTCTTACGTTACCATATCTTACAGTAAAATCCCTGGGAGGGGAAGAGTTTTTTCTTGTGCATCTTTCTTGCTCCTTTCCTCTTTCTCATTGCTTGTCAATGGACTGGTGAAGAAGAACAAAGTTGTTAATAGCATAAAATAACATGAGTAGCCTTAATTCTTTGGAATAAGGCTTCATTTAACTTAGTAGTCTATCTTTAAGGGATGTGTGAGGAAGATAGACAAGCCTCTTTCATCTTACATTTCGCTAGCTTCCAGTTATAATGGAATGAAGTTGGAACATAAAAAGTTCCATTTAAATGTAAGAAAAATTTTTTTTCCTATGAGGGTGATGGAGCACTGGAATGGACTGCCTAGGGGGTCATGGAGTCTCCTTTTCTGGAAGTCTTCAAAACCCAACTGGATGAGTTCCTGTGTGACCTGATCTAGGTGGACCTGCTTTGGCAGGGGAGTTGGACTAGAAAATCTATAAAAGTACCTTCCAAACTCTAATATTCTATGATTCTGTAATTCTATGATCTTCCAGAATTCCCTAAACCTGTTGATCTAGCAGCACTCAGAAGATCAGATATATTTCCAAGCTTTTGTCATTCATTACTTCTTCGTCAAAGAGTTGCACTAGTCAGTTGTAATACATTGCATAAAAAAAATGTCTTTACCTTCATTTTTAATTGTTTCGGATTAATTTCATTTTATGATCCCTAGTTCTTGTACTGGAGGAGACATCAAAGGTCCAATCCTTGTCAATTCTTTTGGAAACTCCGGAGTTTTGAAACCTCACTTGTATCTCCATGCTGGATATCTCCTTGCCAGCTGGAGTCCAATCATTCTATACCTTGGATTTCCTTTGGTGTCTTCCTCTGAGCCTTTAACAGTGGTAATACATTTTTCTTTGGTAGATTTGTTTTTCAGACACGGGAATGAAAAGAATGAAGGCATGGATACAATCTGGTATGATATTTTCTGTTTTGTTGTCTGTTCTTGCTCTGATAATTTCTAACATTTCTTCTCATTGCTTGAGCTACTGTCAGTGCTGAGATGGTGTTTCCATGGTACACTGGATCACAGTCCCAGTTCTGACTGACCTTTTCTCACTTTCTATAGATCTTTTATTTGAAATAACCCCTAAAATAGCTATGTATGAAAGCTCTGTATATCATCCACCGTTTTTTTGGTGGGTCAGTCTGTGTATGTCTTCTGATCCAAATTTCTGTTGATACACTTGGATAACTATATGGCAAAGTCTGTAACTTGTTTGTTTTATACCTTTCCCCACAAAAGCTCTGAGACTAAACAAATGCATATATTCTTATTAATTTGTCTGACACTAAACAAATATGGCACAGGACTTTCTCCAGTGTGTGTGTAAGTGTATTCAAGGCCAGAGGAAAGGATGGGGAAGGATGTTGGGTCAAGACATGCAAAACATGGACTCTCACAGAAAGAGGAGTCTGGAGGTGAGGACATTGCCTGCTATATCTTCTGCACAGCATTGCAGCATGCAACCTTCTGTGTATTCTCTCACAAAGGATCTGGAGAAGTCCTGAGCTATAAATTGTTCTATGCTAGGAAAGGATTCTGGGAAATTATCAGTCTATAGGCACTCTGTTCTTATATTCTTCCCTAGCTATCTATTTTTTAGCCCCATTGGAGACAGAAGGTCTTTAATTCTTCTGTTTATGTTCCTTGGCTGCAATGCAGCAGTGTGTATCCTCACTAAACCATCTTCACTTTGCTGTCACTATAATGGGGGGAGAGGGAAGAAGGAGAGGAAGATATATATACTTTCTTGCCAACTTTCTGCTCTATCTGTCTCAGATCTTGGTGATTATACTATAAGAGCAGCTTTTTCATGGTCTGTTGCTTGTGCTTTGGTTCTAACTATAAATAAGAAATGTATCAATATCTACGAATGCTCTTCTCTTCTAAGTGACTTGCTAATTTCCAAACTTCAGAACAGACCAGTTTCTTGCTAAAGTTTGAGTTCTCTTGCTGATCCCAAATTTTCTATATGTTGTAAATACCCTGTCAGCCAGCTGTCAGGTGCGACTACTCTGTGAGCCCCTTTTGACTGTTACTGCATGCCTATATATATGGTAGCTATCTCCTGTGTCCTTGCACTGTCGTATTCACATTATTTGAGACTGAGTATATTTTAGCAGCCTGCAACATGGGAATTTTTTATGGTCATTTCATAGAAGTAATAACTCACTGCCCCCCCAGTCTTATTTTTTTCTCTGTAATGCAATAAAACATCCTCATTTTTTTTATCTATCTGGAGCACCATTGGATTCAGGTAGAAACTTTTCAGATTTCCTTGGCTCTTTTGTGAGGATAGGAATACAATTAACTGAAACAAATTCCACAAAACATAAATTAGTGTATCATAGTCATGAAATACAGAGATAAGTGTTCCATATTTTAGACTAGTTACTCTAAAATGTGTGTATCTGAAAACAGGTAATTTTCATTGAGTCCCAGTACAATGTATTAGAGCAAACCCACAATCATTGCTAAACCTAAGAAACTGAATCACATCTTCCTGTGATTCTCTATGGCGTTAGGCTGCTTTGATAAGATTCATTAGTTTTTTGGTGGGAATTTTCTTTTGCTTTTGTTTTTTCCCCTTCCCCTCCTTCCCCCATCAAAAGATGGAATTCCATTTCATTTCATTTTCACCAAACTTGGACATATTTCCATAGACCTGGAGTAACTTCTGTAGTGACTGTCAATAACTACTGGAAATGAGACTAACATCCTGAGAAAATGTCAGTTAATATATCAGTTCTTTTTTATTTGTCAGTTACACACTTTGCAATAAAACTATCTCCAAATGTAGCTGTGACTGGGAGAGAGAGGGATCTTTTGGCTCTTGTAAGAGGGAACTGTGAGTTTTGCACAGCATACAGGCAGTTCATCTTTGGCAAAAAGGAAGCCTCGTTTTAGAGAAATGCATAATATTGTGGTTTAACTAGAATAGCATCAGCACACTAAGACATGAATGTCCCTGTTGTTTGGGATATGACCCTTGCTCCTCCCACCAGATGTAGGATGTGCTGCAACTGTGCTCACTTATTTTCATGCTCTTGGGAGCAATTTGGGAATGCATGGAGCAAATATTCAGGTGTATATAAGCAGTGATTGCTTTGATTAGCAAGTCAATCATGTCGTTAGGAAGGACTATGGTTGCTGCCGTGTGGCTGGAGAATCTGCTGCTGAAGCTGGAGCACTGAGCCATGTGTGGCTGCACAGCATAGAGGGGGTTGCACTGCCTCCAAGCAGGTGATGCATGTACCAGTTCTTTGAGGGGACTTGATGGGCTTTCATGACAACTGTGCCTTGCCTGGTCTTTACGCACTACCAGTTTTCTTTGCATCTCTGTTATCTTGAGGGAAGGTGTAAGCAGATTGGCTGAGGGACAACTATTCCACATGTGGGTATAAAGCCTACCTACCCAGAGTAAAGGAGACTGCCACTGATTTGGTCATGTTTAGGTCCTTCAAAGGCATAGACTGTGTGAAAAGTGACAGAGGTGACCAGAGGATCCACTACTACATAATTTAGGGAAAAAAAAGGTAAAAAAAAAAGGGTAGAAAGTGAGGACTGGGGATTCTATAGACTCAAGTTTTGTGCAGAACATAGCTGATCAGAGCTTGAAGTATTTCTCTATCAGCTGCTAGTAATTATCTGAGGAGCAGACAAACATTTTGTTTCAGTGAGTATAAAAAGCAGCCTGGTATGCAGTCTTCTCAGTGGAGAAGCAAATGGTGAACTGCCAGGGGAAACTCTTTCCAAACTTAAGGGAGGCCTCTCCAGTTAAGATTTGTACGTGACTAACTATGACTCACAACAAAAAGCCCATCAGAGATAATAAATCAGCAGGAAAAGGGTATGGCCAAAGAAAAGGTAAAGTTGTATTGCCCATTAAAAAGAAGAATTAATTTCAAACCCCTATTCATAGTGCCTGGCATAGCACAAAGCTGCTTCCTTGTTGCAGTTTAGAACTGCTGATCTCTGAGTTGAGTCTGCAGAAACTGCTACTTATTTACAAAAAAAGCCCAAATTAAAAAGAAATAGTGGATTTAATAGTAAAAAGTGATGAACAGAAATCCCCAAGCAATGTCAATAACTGTCCAAAGTCAGCATGGATATTATCTAAGAAACTTAAAAGAAAGTTAGAAAGGGCATAGTGAAACTATTTCTGTATCCAGTCCTTCTGTTTCATATATGCTGATGTCCCAACGATGTTCTCAGATCATAGAAGAGGCTTATCTAAACACCAAATTTTGCAAAAGTACTTTGGTATGGATTGTCAACAACAAGATGAAAGAGCACAGATCTGGTCTTTATATGCTTCTTTTCAAAATATTATCAGGAATTTGAAAAATAATTTGATAGAATTCCTTGACTACTCTTATTTTATTTTATTTTTTTTACAAATTCTAATTTAAAAACTCCAACAACAAGAACTTTACAAAGCACATAGGTAATTATGAGGCTAGGAAATGAAAGAGGACTTCTGCCTCTTTTCATTAAAGTAAGCACACAGAGAAATTTTGCAAGATCAAGATGAGTCTGCATTTAGATATCTTTCTGACAATAGTTATTAACAAGTCATAAGGAAATACCTCATTAAGCAAATAACATATAAATTATTGGGTAATTTAAAAATACTTCCAACTAATTACAATAGACTGATTAAAAAGCAGATTTCTTTCCTAATGTGCTCTATTTATCCATAATGACATTGAACCCGACTTTCATTCTGTTTCCATGAAGAGAGAACTTTGCAGTTTTTTCTCTAGCTTATATAACAGACTCTGGATTAGGAGATGATTCTTACCTCTTTAGATGCCACTGAGATGGACTATCAAAGAAAGTAAATCCTTACAGGGGCAGATACACTGATGTGGAAGTGGACCTGATGGAAATCAGCACTTAAATGAAGTTATGGGAAAGTTTCCAGGCTTTATAGAAGTTCTTCTGTACAAAAGTCAAGCCAAGGAACTGCCCCCTTATCAAAGAATCACAGAATACTTTCCTGAAAGGACTAGAGACCATAGAAGACCCACATTGGTGTGTGGAAAAGGAAGGACAGAAGAGGATCAGAAAAGAGAAAGTGCTACATCTTGACACTGAAACCCTGCATCGCTCATTGCCTCTCTGAAGAGTCTGAATATAACCTGTGGCAGCAGCAAGGTAGATCAAGAGGAGTCTGGAGTAAAGCTGAGCAAAAGGAGGATGAAAGGTTTTTTGTTTTTCCTGTATCTAAGTGTTTATTTTCTGATGTTTCTGTTTTAAAAATACCCAAGTCAATACCCAAATATTTATATGAATTGTCATTAAATTAAATAACTCAAACCTATGTCTGTTTTGCCTGCAATAGCAACTGTTATCTTCCTATCCTATCTCAACCCACAAATTTTCTCAGCCCTGTTCCTATTTTCTTCTCCCATCCTGCTGGGATGAGTTGGTGAAGTGAGCATGTGAATGACTGTGCAGGTGCTTGGCTGTGAGCTGAGTACTACTCACCACAGACACTTCACTTTTGGCTAGTACTTTTGTTTATCTATTACTCAAGCTTATGTGACTTTCCATTTGAGAATAAAAGATTACAGTGATAAGAAAATATTCAACATCTCTAGCCAGCCTTCTCATTATTCCATAAGCAGCAAATTCATAACTTTTCAGTGGATGTTTCTTGATAGTATAGCACTCTGCCATCAATAATTTGATTAAGTCATTTGTCATTTATATTTACAAATAAAATTGTATTCAAATTATGAATAATGCAAATCTAGTGATATGAGTGTCACACAGAAATAAAAGGTGTGGGCCAACAGATTGGAGCCATATGTTCTTTCTGATGTTTATTCAAACTCTGTTTTGCAAGGAAAATTAGGAAGACTTTGCAAGATTTTGTTGCAGAGACATTGAGACTACTGTTTGTCATGCTGACTAATATTTTCTTATTTTCCTGTCTTCACCCACTTGAATGTTTCCATCTGCTGCTTCTTGTCTGATACACAGACTGGTGGAAACTCATTGAGCAGAGATTGTGGGTTTTGTTCTGAATTAATATTATCCCTGGCACAAAGAAAATCTTGTTAGACTAGTTTTAATGAGTACTGTGCAGCTACTGACAATCTGATCAATTTTGTATGAGAAATTGTTCCCCAATTTGTTTATGGTAATTTTTATGTTATTTCATAATGTTAAGAATTTTACTGACACAAAATGAATATACATTTCTCCATAACTTTGCAAAGTACTGTGCTTCAGATGGCGAAAATGAAAAGATGTTGATGGAGTCTGAGGGTACATAATAGGGAAATACATGGCTAAAGAAAAATATATTTCCTATATTAGCATCCAAGCAAAAAGAGAAGAGAAAAAAGCTTCACCAGCATCTTTCTAAGCATCTAGGCCTCTGTCCAACTAAACTCACAACCATCTGCTTGGGTTCAATCAACTGTTACATCACTGAAAGCTGTGTACGAGTCAGCCCATGAAGTTAGGCATGTGCTTACGTCTTTTACATACAAGGTTACAGAGTCTTATTCAAATATAGAATGAAATGACATCACTCAGGTCTTGAACATTGTAAGCCCAAGTCCCCCTTCTGAGTTGGAAGACAGGCTTATTCATGTAGCTGTACTGGTATTGTCTTACATGCATTCAGGGATGTGTTTGATGTAAACCTTAATGTAGAATAAATTTCTTAGCTGAGGACAGGTACACCTCACTTTCAGAACTCAGTTCTTGAACTTTTACTCCAAGGATGGCCATGAAATATGTTCAGTCATGTAATCATTCCAAGTAGCTTTTGAACTGCTCCACAGTATTTTTTTTGTTTGATTGGTTTTTTTTAAGTCAACTGGAAATGAGAGAAAAATCTAGCTAGAGTATATCTACTGCAGTTTTTTTTTTTTTTTGCGTTTCCAAATGGGCTGGTGCCCAGTTTAGAGGTAGGATTGTTTTCCTTGAGTTCTTAAAGTGCTCCTTGTGTTTCGATTTGAACTGTTTGCATCAGGACAGTTGAGTTATCTTCACTAAGAAAGGATTTGGAAGAGGTGTTCAATTTTCTGTATGTTATGAGCAGTCAATCTTTAAAGATGGTGTGATAGCCAAACCCGAAACTCAGAATCTGGAAACATTTGGATTTAATCATCTTGTTAGGAAGAGACATGGGGGAGGGGGGGTGGTGGGGTGGTGGTATAAGAGAGATTGATGCCAATAAAAGCAATGAATCTCCAGTAATAGAGCTATTTGAAAAATAGTTTCCTTGGAAACTGCTTTATACTTTATACATGCTATCTTTGAGATAGCAGCCTTTTCTTATCAAAATACCCACATGGCAGCAAGTATCTGTTTATATTTCCCCCCTCTGTTTCAGAGGGAAAGAAAGACTGCAAAAAATGGATCAATTCAGAATATTTTTCTCTTTCTTCTGACCTGCTGTTTCCTACTACAATTATTTTTTTCCTCCCAGAAAGAAATACGTAGAGGTTTATGTATGTCAGTCCTGCTGCTTAACTCACAGTGCTGAGGAGAGTTAACATTTAAAGGCTGAGAAGTCGTCTATTGTCTCTGAAAGAGTGCTTTATGATTGGAAAATGCCACAGAAATTGTTTCCATTGCTTGATAGAGTCTTCTGTAAATAAAACAATGATTGATGTCATAATTATGTCCTAAAGGCTAATACAACTTTTATTTTCTAATTGTGACAGTTAATATCAACTTTGTTTCCCTAAAGTTTGCTCATATATTTCCTTTGTACCCCTAGAAATGTATAGATGCAGTTCAATGAACTGTGAACTCTAAAAACCAAAACTTTATAGAGAAAATGGTGGCAGAGACACCTTCTGCATCCTTTATTTTGCTATAAAATCACTTGACTGCATTATTATATTATGATTTTTAAAACGTGTTCTTGCTACAGGAGTCTGGCATGTGATATTAGTATTATAACATTAATTTGTAAAAGTAAACATGACTTCAAATCAGACATTACAGTAAAGCTGTTGTCCTAAATGCTACTACATTTGCAAAGCCAAAGAATTCATGAGAAGTATGAAGTGTAAGTGCAAGAAATGGTCTCAAGCTGAAGCTACTGCACTTCTCTAAATTAGAAGCTGGCTCTGCACTGGGGCTGGAATTCTTACCAGCTTGGGATGGTTACAAATTGTGCACTTGAAGTATGACTCACTATCTTCAGCATATTTCTCCTCATAATGGTCAGTTTTCTCATATAAAAGCAGTTTAAAAGTTTATGATGGGATTCATCATACCTAACTTCAGCTATGTAAGCAAAATATTTTGTCCGAGGTGTGTGTACTCCTTCCCCAGTAGTACAGTGTATCAGCCATCTCCAGTGGGTAACTCCCAACACCTTACAATGGTTGTATACAGTAGCATTGATAAGTACTTCTCAGATGTGTCTGCCTTTCCATTGACAGAGTGAGAAGCTTGAAGACTAAGTCAGACTGGATTAAGAAGTTTTAGGCCTGAATTATACAGGAAATGCAATGCTATGGAATCCAAATCTTCAGTTTTAAAACAGGCAGAGAAGAAAAACAGTTCCGTTTCGGTTTAGTGATAGAAACTGGTCAGAAAAATCGTAAGCCAAGTTCTTCTCCGTCTCCTACTCACAATAATTTCTGATAATTGAGTTGCTAGTATTCCTCTGGGTGTCTCCGAAAGAGAAAGCTCCTAAATGAGTGAAAATTAAGCTGGTCAATACATGTAAATTAAATGATGATTTATTGCACTTGAAACGTGGGTTTTTTAAAGACTGCTCTTTTGGCTGGTGAGCCACTGGAGGGTAAGTATAAAATAATGTAACTAATTGCAGTTATAGAAGTATAGCTGTATTGCAGTGTTTATTGGGAGCAAAAAAAAAATCTGCTTACTTTTGTGTCAGTGGGAAGGCATCTCTAGTCTTGCTGAGAAATAGAAATGACAGTGTTTGGCTTAATTGGCCTCTATCAGTGATTTCTGTATACACATGCAAAATTTCAGATGGTGAATTTTCTGTCTTTATTTTTTGTTTCCTTAGCGTCATTTCAGATGGGAGAGGGGAAGGGAGAAGGGAAAAAAAACACCTTGGCGAAACTCTGGGTCATGTAAATATGAAAGACAGCTTGGTAGCCCACTGTTATTGTTTAAAAATTCAGAGAAACTTGATAGTACTGGAAAAATTGATTATGCAAATACCAGTGACTCATGCTGACCCATCTTTTCTTTAGCTTTACAGCTTTGCAGCTGCTTGCTTTTGCCTTGGTAAAGATAATCAATTGGTTGTTTGGATTATAGGGTTTTAACACATGCAATTTAACTGGATGTGAAGTCTGTTGACTTAACTATAAACAGGTTGTAAGGAAACTTGTAGAAAACTTGATTTGACAGAATGAGTCCGGGCATGTAGTCTTCATGGAAATAATAATCTTTTTGTTTATCTCAAGTTCTGTAGTTTCTAGTGATGTAAATGAATGTTAATTGCCTTTTTGTGCTTTGTTAATCTAGGTATGGCTCATTAGAGGCACAATCCTGTATCTACTGGAGTTTTAAGTAAAACACCATGATCTCTATTTTATGAATAACCTTTGAGGAAAATATACTCTGGGTTTTAGTTTGTTAAATGATTTTTTTTAATAGTTTTAGAGATTACTCTGCCTCAATGTAGGCCCTTCATAGAAGTGACTGAATTAAAGACTTTAGTCCAGATAAGGAGCCTCTCTCTGCAGTCACTAGAGAGGCAACTTCACATCTTAAGTTCAAAAGATTGTCTGGAGATGCTTTCTCTTCACTGACATTAAAGTGAACATCCATTCGTTGATATTACATGCATTATCTTACATGCTGGGGGAATCCCAGCAAACAATTCGCCATCAGTTGCTCCACCAGCAACAGGAAATGGACACTAAAAAGAAGTGACTGGTACTCTTTGTGAGTGACTTATTGCAAAGGGCACTGAGAGACTCATCTGTGGATCGGATGAGGAGTCTCAAGAGGTGTGTTGCCTGCTGGGAGTCAAGGTTTGTGATGTGGATGAGAGAGTGCTACGGCTCGTCAGGGATGCGGGCTACTATCTCTTACTTGTGTTTCATGTAGATATGAATGATGTCATAAGACATGACATTCTCAGAATAAAAAAAGGATTTTAAAACCTTAGGGGAGCAAGTGCAAGTTAGGAGGACTCAGGTTATCTTCTTCTCCATCCTGTTCACCAGAAATAAGGGGGAAGTCATCAATGAAAAATCTGGCTGAGACCAGTGCCAGTGGGAAGATTTCGGATTTTATGACAATGGATCCTTCTTTGGAGACTATAACCTGATGGCACTGGAATATTTAGGAACAGGTTAGCCAACTTGATCAAGAGGGCTTTAAACTGAAGGACTTGGGAGGTGGGGGAAGAAGCAATATAGAACAAGCTGTCCTTCCTAACTGGGAAGCAGGGCAGGACAGGGAATGCAATGATAAGTGCCCTTCATCTACACACTGGGCTGAGATGCCGAAGGCTGACCACCTTGAGGAAGAGCCAAATGGGGGAGGATCCTCCTGCACCTGTTCAGGGAAACATGTGTGTGTTTGAGTGAGCCCCTGCGCTGCCTCTACACCAATGCACGCAACCTGGGGAATAAGCAGGAGGAACTGGAGTTGTGGGTGCGGGGCTATGACCTCATTGCAGTCACAGAGACGGGGTAAGACAGCTGCCATGACTGGAGCACAGCCAAGGAGGGCTATGGATTGTTTAGGAAAGACAGATTAACAAGGCAAGGAGGTGGAGCTGCTCTCTATGTGGGGGAACAATTAATGTGTACCAAACTGTGCCCGAGTGGGAATGAGGAGCAGGGTGAGTGCTTATGGGTTAAAATTAAGGACCAGGGTAAGGTAGGTGATAAAATTATAGGAGTTTGCTACAGGATCAAGAGGAGGAAGTGGATAAACCTTCTACGAACAGTCTGAGAGCTGCGTCACAGTCACAATCCCTGCACCAGTATATGCTGGGGATTGACCTGCTGGAGACCAGCTCTGCAGAGAGAGACCTAGGAGTTCTGGTTGACAATAAACTAATCATGAGCCTGCAATGTTCCCTCGTGGCCAAGAAGACCAATGGCATCCTGGGTTGCATCAAGAAGAGTGTGGCCAGCTGGTCAAGGGAGGTTCTGCTCCCCCTCTTCTCTGCCCTGCTGAGGCCTCATCTGGGGTCCTGTGTCCAGTTCTGGGCTCCTCAGCTCAAGAGGGACAGAGAACTTCTGGACAGAGTCCAGCACAGGGCCACCAAGATGATCAGGGTGGTGGAGCACCTTCCTTATGAGGAAAGGCTGTGGGAACTGGGGCTGTTTAGTCTAGAAAAGAGGAGACTGAGAAGGGATCTTATTAATATTTGCAAATATCTAAATGGTGGGTGTCAGGAGGTTGGGGCATCTCTTTTTTCTATGGTAGCTAGCAACAGGACAAGGGGTAATGGGATGAAGCTGGAACACAAAAAGTTCCATTTAAACATAAGAAGTAACGGTCACTGTTGAGGTGAGGGAGCCCTGGCACAGGCTGCCCAGGGAGGGTGTGGAGTCTCTTTCCTTAGAGATCTTCAAGACGTGCCTGGACGCACTCCTGTGCGAGGTGATCTAGGTGGACTTGCTTCTGCAGTTGGAGTAGATGACTTCTAAAGGTCCCTTCCAGTCTCTACCATTCTGTGGTTCTGTGTGATTCTGTGTGATTATTTAAATGTTACTGTAGCCATGTTGTGACCTTCAAGTATGGCATTAATATTTCTCTGTATGAATTTGGAAAAAGATATTTAAGATTTTATGTCCTACTGTTGTGACATGTAAGTCATGGAAATCTCAGCCTCTGTTATTTCATAACTCTAATTTTATTGATTTCAATAAAGATAAATAGGAGTACTGGGATACTGTTTACTCTCTTTTGTTCTTAGAAACATTCCAGATTTAGCATCTCTTGTGGGATAATTCAGAAAAGCATTTGTGTAGAGGTCTACGTTCCTTTGGCTTCAATGTGACACAAGTCCAAAACTGAGGTTCCTGAACATAGTCTACAATTCTTAATTTATGCCTTTAGATGGAGTTTAAAAACTTGAGTCAAAATTTAAAAATGTTTTGTGAAATACATAAATGTTTTAACCCCATTTTCATTCTTTGTAGAATTAAATTAATGCTTTAAAATGTAGTCATGAGTAAAGGAATAAAATGAACTTCAGTGCTCAGACCCTGGTGAGTGTTTTGACACTGCCTAGTTTTTTCCTGCTGTCCTGTTAGTTACTGAACTGTTTATGCAAATTGCGAGTGCTCTAGCCAGGGAATGTGAGAAGAGTTGTCTTTATAGCTTGGAGATTAAGGCACTCATCTGAGCTGTGGGTAATCCTCTTTCAGGTTCCTGCTGTCAGCAAGAGTACTCTGCATTCTTCCTTCATTTCAACCATAAATTTCATCTTCCTAATAGGCTTCTTTTATTCTAGAATGTGTTGCTTTTGTTCTTTTTGCTTGTTTGATTGTTTTTAAAAAAGAATGGTTTGGTTAACTGTCATTTTGTATTTGGGGGGGGAGGGGTTGGGGAAGCAAGACAATTCCTAAATCTAGATGCAGGAACAAGCAGTCAAGAGAAGCAACAGAAATGACTGAATAATGTAAGCTTTCCATACTGTTCTGGAAACTCTGATCTTCCCTAGATATAGTCCTCTCTGAATTTTGACAAAAGGTATCACTCTACTGAGTAACTGGAGTGTTAAATCCTCATAGCCTTCAGCACACAAGTTTTTTTAAAAAAAGACATAGTAACAATTGGCGAATATCTAGCACAGCTGCATTATTGCCTATAAAATTGGGAATGTAACAAACTCATATCCAGGGTAAATGAGATAGATAAACTCATATAGTGTGTCCTCCAAAAATGGTTTTAACTCATCATCAATAATGAGAAAAGTGCCTAAATGCCTTAAAGGGACATTTGAAATTTATGTGGTTTGACACTTAAAAAATTCAGAAACATCCAAAGTAGTATGAAAATAACAGGTCTAGGGGTTAATAAAAATGCACAGCAATCTGCAGTATAATTCTCAGTCAGTCACGATTTATTTTGAAAGGAAATCTTAAAACAAAATGCCAATTTAAGGAAGGCAACAATTTCATTTTAGAATATAAACAAAATCAACAACCAGGAAAAAAAAAAAGGCTTGAGGAGACGAAAATTGCATTGTGTTAGTGTCTTGAAATGTCACCTTCTGCTCTGTCAGCTCCTGATCATAGTTCAAGATTCAGATAGCAAGATAGAAAATGTCCTTTGCAGCCTGCAGTGGCTAAGAACTTTACTATATGTTGTATTTGTATAGGCTACAGCAATATAACTTGAATGTGTTTCCTAGGAGATATTTCCTTGCCACTCTATTATTCTTCTATTGGACAGTTCTTTTGAACTTTAGTATTTTAACTAACGATTTCATCCTGAAAGATACCAAACATTCTGGCCTCTCTCCAAGGAAGAACTTTTTAATGTTCTTCAGTATTAAATGAATTAAATTTCAGGATAAAGATCTAAGTATATGTAATTTCAGTCATACAGTTTTGACATCATCTGCTGCTTCTTTTTAAACATATCCCCTGCTCTCTATTTCAGTTTTCTCATTTGTGTATTTTGTGCCTGGGCATCTGGCAGCAGCAGTGGTCTCTGTGCAGGATGGTCAATCTGTTTTGGGCTTAACTAGAATGTGAAAGCTAGCAGATTTACCTGTCTTTTCGACAGTCCTTCTGAATGTCTACCTGCAGGTTCTGTGAAGTCAAAAGAGCGCTTTTAATTTTTGTCCCAGTGCTTTTCTTCTCTGTCTTCTGTTTTGATAGCTCAGAACTGCATCGTCACACTGCCTGTCACTCAGGTGTGTAACATGGGTATTAGCTTCAACTTGAATGTCTCTCTAAGCTCTTCCAGCTGGGATATGGCAACATTTCTCTCATGATCTTCAAGCACATAACTGCAACTGTCTTGCAAGTTCTCCTGCATTAATTATAGTCGAATGCTTTTGCTGTCTGGGAGATATGACCTTGCATCAGCTATGTCGATGGTGAATTATTTTCCCAGGAAAGTCATTGTTTTAGTCAATGACCTGAACCATTCCTAATCTCCCCTCTTTCAGTTTCTCTGATGTTGCTCATTCTGAAGCACATTTGCCATCTCTATCTTCAAGAACCTTTATTGTCTGTCGTCTTTTTTATTGTTAAATTTTTGACTGCTGCCTCTGATGATGTCCAATGTCACTAACTCATTCATTGTTGGTTCATTTATTAAACAAACAGTGTTTTAGGACTGTCTCTAATACTGCCTTTTGTATGTGAGAGAAACTATCTGTAAACACACACACACAAAGGGACCTTGAAAGATCATCTAGTCCAACTCCCCTGCCACAGCAGGGCCACCTAGAGTAGGTCACACAGGAACTTGTCCAGATGGGTTTTGAATGTCCCCAGAGAAGGAGACTGCACAACCCATCTGGGCAGCCTGTTCCAGTGCTCCATCACTGTCACAGTGAAGAAATTCTTCCTTGCATTTCTTTGGAACCTTTTATGTTCCAGCTTGTACCCATTGCCCCTTGTTCTATCATTAGACAGCACTAAGAAGAGACTGGATCTGTCCTCCTGACACCTGCCCTTCATGCATTTGTAAATATTAATGAGCTCACCCCTCAGTTTCTTCTTCTCCAAGCTGAAGGGCCCCAGCTCCCTCAGCATTTCATCATAAGGGAGATGCCCCACTCCATCATCTTTGTGGCCCTGCACTGAACTCTGTCCAGCAGCTCTCTGTCCTTCTTGAACTGAGGGGCCCAGAACTGGACACAGTATTCCAGATGTGGTCTCACAAGAGCAGAGTAGAGAAGGAGGAGAATCTCTCTTGACCTGCTAACCACAGCCCTTCTAATACACCACAGGATGCCATTGGCCTTCTTGGCCACGAGGGCACATTGGTGGCTTCTGCTCATCCTGCTGTCCACCAAGACCCCCAGGTCCCTTTCCCCTACGCTACTCTCTAACAGTTCATTCCCCAGACTGTACTGGTACACGGGCTTATTCTTTCCCAGATGCAAGTCTCTACAAAGCATTTTTTTTTCCCACTGCATCGTACTTCTCCACACAAATTGTCTTTCCTATGCTATTAGTGTTGTTTTGTTAATGTTTCTTTCCATCATGTTTCCTGTATATTCTCACAACTTCTGGGTGTTTCTTTATCTGTTTTCTATCGCTTTTTACATTAATTATATCATTCTTGGTGTAGAACCCATCTTTATTCTAGGATCCTATAAAATCTAGATTGCAAGAACACAAATAACATGTTTATACATAAATTGCTGTTAAAGATAAGACTAATCTAGAATACAGGCTGCTACAACCATGTTAAAAACACTCCTTGCATTTATGTTATGGATTTCTAAATCAGTGCCAGCTACTCTATATGTTTTCAAAGGAAGATTGCTTTCTGAGCAAGACAAGCTCTAAAATAACTTTTCTGCTTAAGAACAGCCAATTCAAAATAGTGATACTGAGGAGATCATATATACACCATTTATTTATTTGCTGTTTTTATGGTGAACACAAGCAATGCTGCATTTTGTGGTGCTGAAAAACAGACTTGCATTAAAACAATTTTCAAATGATGTCTTTCTAAGCATATATTTTTCTAATGGATTATAGCTTCACCTGAAAGGGTCATAAAATCTCCTGTGACAGGGAAGGAGATACATAGCAGACTCTGGGTCCATCTTCTCTGTAATAATACTATTTTGCCTAAATGAAACTGAGTAAGAATTGGCTATTTGTAGAGCAGCAGACTCTAGGATATTCTGATCACTGGCTCATTTGTCAGGGGTGAACTGTCCTTCATTTACTTCCCCCTGCTCCCAGTATTGCCATCTTTCCTTTAGTACACTAATTGTCATGACAACTGTGAACAATGACCAGGGGAAATGTTTCTAGTAATAAATGTTGGAGCTGACAGACAACTGTTTCTAATGTTTTTTTTCTTGCTTGAATTAAACAATATGTCAGGATAGACGTGACCAGTTTCACTGCTGCATATATTAGCTTATTAGTGCACTGATTTGAACCAAGCCACAGAGTTCCACAGATAACAATATTTTACATAAAATACAGACTATATATGTTATTTTCTTAATATCTGTGCTCCAATATGCTTGAGTGTAAGCAACTTTCACATGCAAAAATAACTTGAAAACAAATAAACTCTGTTGTCTTCAAATAATTTGACAAAAGGTTTTTTAAAATATTTTTTATATTCTTAGTTTTGTTAAACCAAATGAGAGAAAGATGAGCATTCCTTTTACAATACCTACCTCCTGTGTCTCAGAGAGATTAAAAATAAACATGGAATGGGAAAATCTCATTCGATTCAATCAGAATTCTTTCGATTTTGAATCTTCAACAGTTGACACAAAACATGTAAAATATCCCCACAAGAGGGAATTTTTCTGGACCTCCTATAAATACCAGAACAACATGGCAAACTGAGGAACTGAAATGGCAGCTGCTGCCTCATTCCCTTCTGCTGGTAATATATTTGTAATACATTATCCTCTCTTGAACTGTACCCTCTCTGAGACACAGGTTATTTTTGTGTTTGTTTGATGACCAGGACAGCTGGGCCACAACTGGAATAGTGATTTTTGGACATGAATTCAATATGCTCTTAGAGCAACAATATCTGCTTCTTTCCTTCTATGTATCCTGTCCAGATCTTCCATGTGAATTTTTCTTCTCTCCTCACAACCTTGCCTTCATGCTTATTTTCTTTTTTGCCGAAAGTCAACTCTTCCACATATCCAGCAGGCATCTATTATACCTTTTGTCTTACCTGACCTGAAGTGTCAATCACTATGTTAGTTCTCCTTAAAGAAGGTCTGCCAAATCAGAAGGGCAGGCTGCTGGTTCTTTTGCAAGCATGTTTCAGATGTTACTACAGTTTCACTCATAACAAGCATGTCTCATTTACCTTACTACCCCACAGGTTGGTCATGTGAAGGAGAGTGATTGAGATGGATACTTCTGCTGTACCAAGTCCTGGTGACTTCATCTTCCACGAGACAATGCAGAGTGAATGCTGGGGAAACACTGCACAGCCAAAGGAGTGTGTTGACAATAAGCTTTTCTTGAAGCAGGAAACTGTAATTTAATTGTATTTCTGTGAACAGTGGCTCACTGTTTTCCACCACCAATGAACTTTATGGAATATCTTCTGCTAAGTATAGTCACTCATTTTGTTTACGGGAAAAGAAGAAGAATGCAGGGAAGGAAAGCACAAATTTCAAGCTGTGCACATCTGGATATTTTTCAAATTTCTTTCCTTGTGTGCCACATTTCATATATGTTTTAGGCACTTTTCAGAGATTCTGAGTAGAGGGTCACTCGGCTTAAGAGGAGTTACATAAATCTCTGGTAACCAGACTGCTTTTATCTCTAGCCAATATTCAAAAATCGTTGGCTGCTTTTGAAAACTTACAAACAAGTCACCTGTCTTCAGAAGCCCAGGGTAGTGCTGGCTCTGTAATCCTGCTCTGGCAGTCTCATTTCAGCTCTCCCACCTCCTTCACAGCAGCCTGGATTTTTCTTTCATCTCTTTTCAAGCTAAGAAGTATATTAATAAAGTTTGGTGGTTGTTATTGCTGTTTTATGTATATGCAAGGTTACACATCTGACCTCTTAGAGGAGAAAGCTCCAGAAAGGCTTTATACAGGTCCATGCATATTCAACGCAATACATACTCATGAAGGAAATAGATTAAATAATGCTTTCGAAAGCTGAGGCATTATACATATAAATAAATTCTGTTTAGATCTTCCGTGATGACCTCTGGTGAATAAATATGCAACATCACCTTTTTTCAGAGGTGTAGCTGTCATGAGATGGGAACAAATGCTTTCATGTCTGCCAGGCACAGAGGCACTTTATGGGGCTTCACTGGTGATTCTGAATTGAGAGGAGCAAGTGCTGGGCCATGTCTGTCTTCCTCAATCAATAAAGACAGTTAGTGACATGAAACAGAAATTCAGCCTGTAGAGAAAAGTACTGGGGATCATGTGGGGTTGTTTGGAACTAATGCTGCTCGCTGGATAATTCAGAAATGATGATGAAAAGCTCATGACATCCCTGAAAGACAAATGAATCAGAGATGAGAGCTGGAAGAGACCAACTATATTACCTCATCTATAGCTAGCTACCAGGGGAAGATAGTTTCTTACACAAACATATAAAATTGGACCTGAAAACTTTTAGCCTGGATAAAAAGAAGGCTTTCTGGTTTGTTTTGTTTGTTGCTGTTTTTTTTGTTGTTGTTGTTGAATTTTTTGTTTGTTTTTTATTTTTAAGAAAGACACTGGTCAAAAAATGCAGCTTACAGTCCCATGCAACTTGATACAGCTTTAGCCCATCCTCATGAATAAAATTTTACCCCACTCCATACTTTTTAACATTTGTTGATTACAGGCAATATATATTCTCTTTTCAGATTCTTCACCGTTAAGGTTTTTTGAAAGTTTTTATAGATTTATATAGGGATTTTGGAAAAAAAAAAAAAAGCACATATTATTACTAGTTTCACTTAGGAATTTCCATGTAGGCACTATTGTACTATTCATTGTACAGATAAAGAAGTTTTTACACATAGATTAATATATGTATTGATGGTGACAGACTGAAGTGAAAAAAGCAGTTTGTACATGACAGGAAAAAAATAATCCTGCTTTGAATATTGCTGGACCACAATTTCACAAGACTTTTCATTTGGCTCTTCATAACAATGTTTACAATGTTATGCTTCTGTCTCCAGCTTTCTAGTCACACCTGTGGAGACCAGCAGCCTGGTCTACCTTTTTCCTCCCACAGTCTTTTCTCTCCAGAAAAAGCTCATGTAAATTGTTAGAATCTCAGCAAAAGTAAAGATCCTTATCTGGTTTTCCTAATCTGTGATTATATGAATGTCTTCAAACAATTTCTGAGGATTATAGCAGTATGGTTTTTCCTTGCAGCACTGATGGTTAGGCTTTGTCATGTACCTTTTCTGTATTTCTGCTCACCCAGTTAAGATAGGTAGCACCACTACTTTGAAAAAAGACTAATAAATTGAAAGCAGTTCACAGAAATGCAAAAAAAATGATCAAGAGGGTCAGGAGAGATTGATTTATGAAGAAAGATTTCAGTAGCTAGATGACTTTGGCTTGGCAGAAGGGACAGGTTAACATACCACAACATTGACATGAGGCAGGTGAGAGAAATTATGTAGTGGAGCAGACAGAGTTGTAACTAGGAGTAATGGAATGGAGTTGCAAGAGGAATTTTTTCACTGAATCTTTGTGCAAATATCTTGGCAGTCACAGGTTTTGGGCTATGGAATAGTGTCCCAAGGGGTGCTGTTGAAGCCTTGTCACTTGGTGCTAGGGATGACAAAATACTCACAAAAAGAGAACTATCTTGTTTTGCTCTCCTGTACCACCAACACCAGTATTTCTGTAATGCACTATTATGAATTCACTGCAGGAGAAGCTCTGCTGGCAGTGGTAAGACAAATATAATTGCCAATAGCAAAAAACACAGGAATATAATGACTAAATGTATTTTTGTTTTGAAAATGTTCTCATTTCCAAGACTGGCTGTGCAAAACTCTTCTTTATGTTCACACACATAAGTGTGATTGAAAACTGTGACAAGAGGCTGATTTCAGACACACTGGGGAGGAAATTTAGTCACTGTAAAATAAAAACAAGAAGAAAAGGTAAAGAGAGGAAGTATGTCTCATGGGGAAAGAATGGCATTTTGTAACCTAAAACAGCCATCTCAAATGACTAAACCTACTGCCACTTGCACCAGCTCATGATCTGGCCCAAAAAAAGTCTTTGTAATAATGTCTGAGTTTCTTCCCACACTGCCTTGACCCTTTCACACATTCCCTGTTTGTAATTCACAGTGCTCTGTCAATCGTTTTCTTTTCTTGTTGCAGATGAAGTGTGTTATTTACTGTTGTGATCTGCCTGCACTGCGTTTTGTAGGGAGTCAAGGACAGTTAATACCTATGTGAACATTTATTTCACACTGTGATTATGCAACCTGTTACATATTTGACTGCTTCGCCCTCATTCTGCTCCCTGATATATTTTGTACAAGGATATTGTGGTTTAAATCGAGTTGGCAACAAGGCATCATGCAGCAGCTTGCTCATCCTCCCCCTCCTCCACACCTCCCACTCTCATAGGATGGGAGGAGAAAAGATGACCAAGAGGCTTGTGAATTGAGACAAGGTCACACACCAGTTATGATTCCTGGTGAAAAAGACTGAACTACTTGACTTAGGGGAAAAAAACAAGATCAGTTTAATCTACTACCAGCTAGAAACAGAATAGACAGCAAGCAAAACCAGAGCAGGATGATTAGAAAAATACAACCAGAACTTTAAGATATTTTTCCCCCGCTCATCTTCTCTTCCTAGGCTCAGTTGCTGCTTCTGATTTCTTTATCTCCTCAGATGTGCAGTGGGGCAGGAAAGAGGTGTTGCAGTCAGTCTCGCACAGATGACCTCCTTCTCCTCCTCTGAGGAGGACTCCTCACACTCTCACCTTGCTCCAATGAAGGGTTCCTCCCATAGGATACAGTCGCTAACGAACCTCTCTGGTGTGAGCCCTTCCCTGGGGCTGCAACTCTTCACAAACTCCCCCAGTGTGGGTCTCCTCTGCAGCAGCAAAGCTCCAGGCACATTGTGCTCTAATTCTGCCTCCCCACAGAGTCACGGCCCCTCTGGGCACAGCCACCCCTCTGCCCTGCGGTCCTGCACCAGCTGCCGGCACAGCTCAGCTCCACCGCTGCTGTCTGTGAGTTGCAGGTGACAGCATCCACTTCACCATGAGATGTTGGGGGATTTCTTCTCTGGCACAACTCCTCCTCNAAAATACAACCAGAACTTTAAGATATTTTTCCCCCGCTCATCTTCTCTTCCTAGGCTCAGTTGCTGCTTCTGATTTCTTTATCTCCTCAGATGTGCAGTGGGGCAGGAAAGAGGTGTTGCAGTCAGTCTCGCACAGATGACCTCCTTCTCCTCCTCTGAGGAGGACTCCTCACACTCTCACCTTGCTCCAATGAAGGGTTCCTCCCATAGGATACAGTCGCTAACGAACCTCTCTGGTGTGAGCCCTTCCCTGGGGCTGCAACTCTTCACAAACTCCCCCAGTGTGGGTCTCCTCTGCAGCAGCAAAGCTCCAGGCACATTGTGCTCTAATTCTGCCTCCCCACAGAGTCACGGCCCCTCTGGGCACAGCCACCCCTCTGCCCTGCGGTCCTGCACCAGCTGCCGGCACAGCTCAGCTCCACCGCTGCTGTCTGTGAGTTGCAGGTGACAGCATCCACTTCACCATGAGATGTTGGGGGATTTCTTCTCTGGCACAACTCCTCCTCTCCTTTGCTGACCTTGGGGTCTGCATGATCACTTCTCTCCTCCAACTCTTTCCATCCCTTCCCAGAAAGAACAGTCCCCCTCTTCTGGCTGCTGCTTCTTAAAAAGTGATGGCAGAAGTGCCCAATTGGATCAGCCCCAGAAGTGAGTCTGGGTTAGAGACAGGGAAGGTTTTGAGCAACTTCTTATAGCAGCCACCATTACAGCCCCTTCCCTGCTTCCAGAAACAGCTCCACACAAACCCAGGACAAGAGATTAAGTTCTTCACTTGCCCCATATTCTTTTCTATACATAACAACAGATTTAAAATTTAAATCTGATCCCCTACCAGTGTCTAGGTTCTCAACAGCCTCTCTGAGAATATATTTGAAGCCAACACATCTTTAAGGATTTGGGTCTAGGGCTATGTATAGATTTTATGCAATAGGTGTTTAGGTCCGTGAACACTACCATTTAAGAGAAAAAATTCAAACAAAAATCTTGCTTTTCAAAGGATGACAGATGTTGTTTTCTTTTCCAACTATTAAGGCAATTGTCTGTGAACCTTGGGTTAGTAATCTGCAATCTCAGTAGAATGCAATCTCAGTATAATCTTTCTCTCTTGACCAAGGGTTGTTGACTAGCAACCCCTGATGGCAGATCACTTTTTCTATATTAAAGAGAACTGTGGTAATGTTAAAGTAGGTATCTGAATAGAAGGAGAAATTTATTTTAGATATCTCTCTCTATCTGAATCTTAGTGTATGTGTTCTACTTTGAAAGCTTTTTAGATCTAAAGGCAATCCTGAAGTACTACAGCAACCCAGGATTTCTGGTCTTTGGTTCTTGCTTCTGCAGTGTTCAAGACTGATTTGCATCCAGAAAACTAACACATGAAGTGTGGGAAGCATGATTCTATTTTGAATAACTGTTCAGAAGACATTTAATACTATTTAAATGCATCTTTTTCACATAATAAAATACCTTGTTCATAGGTAGAGCTAAAGAAACAAAATCAGAGAATATGAATGCTGAGATATAAAAATAACAGTTTTTGAAATGCATAATAACGTAGAAAATTATGTTTAGATGTATAAAACTAGCAAAGAGAACAAGGGGAGGGGGAAGATAGGGGAATTGTAATACATTCAGCACTGAAATGATCTGATGTTGAAAAGCTTTTAGTGAAAAATGAAAGAGCTTTGTGAAAACCAATTTAAGATGCTATTGTTTACAATGACCCCAAATTATTCTTAACTCCAAATTACCCCCAAGTAGGTACATATTTCTTCTTCTCCTTTATGAGTCTGCCAAAATTCAGCATTCTAGCCTGCTTCTAACCTTCCCCATGAGGCTCATTCCAATCCTCCATGGATGTCTTAAGAGTGGCTGGACTGCTGAAATGGTTGACACTTTCATGAAGATGATTGAATAAGAAACTACTAAAATAAAAAAGAAAAAGGTCGCAGGAGCACAACTGTGACTTTTTTTCATTCATTTCCCAAAAATGTGGCGAGCTTGAGGTATGATATTCAAATAGAGCTGGTTTATCTTTAAGAGAACAGCTCTGTACCACACAGAGCAGCATGCCTCTGAGGATGCATGCTTCTTCAGCCCCTTTAATACAGAGATTAAATGGTGCAGCCTGACTCTGGGCCAATTAACAAAAACTGAGATGAGGGGAAATTTCTGTTCTTGTATACAAAAATGAAGGGGAAAAGAAATCCTTGTATGGAAAAAAAAAATACATGAATGAGCTTGAGAGAAAGACTTTTAGAAATTAAACCTCACTGTACTGCTGTACTCGCATGTGATGGCAACTAGAAGGTCACACAGGTTTGAATTAGAAAATAATGTAAAATTACCTTAAGGCCAGTAGAAGACTGGCTTTGATCTATAGTTCTTGTGTCTCACTACTGTTGCTTGCAAATAAGGCAAAAAGAGGTTCCCATATCATTCACTAAAGGATTTATACTGCTTACTCAAGAGCTGCTGCTTTTGCTCATAGCACTTCACAGCTATTCTGAATAGCGGGACCACTAGTCAAATTATAAAGAGGGAATATGGCTGAGCATGGAGAGGCTGAGATCTTAATCTTGGAATTAGGATTCTTGGCTTCAGGTTGTGATCCAGGGAATGTTTGATGTTTTATATAAAATACAAATACATCAACAGAATAGTTGGTGATTCATTCTTTTCACCTTTCAATTCCCTCTTTTCACCCTTCAGTTCCTGTGCTATTTCTGAGAAAAAAAGTCAATTAGTTCCCTCTCAGACAGAGAGGAATGAGCTGACTCTAGAATAAGAGCCGAAAATACCCAGAGCAATCAACTAATTATATGAATAACTTTTCATAGCCAATTCCACCTTTTTTTTATCATAAATTCACCATGAAAATATTTTCTAATGGTAATGTTCCTTGAAAATAGCTAGACTATAACCATTCCTTGCTATCCTGGGATTATTCTGTGACCTGACCTATCTACCATCACCAAAGAAATGATTAAGGTAAGATTTTTAGCCCTATGTTATGTTGGCTTAGGTCTAGATGCAACAAGGTTTTAACACTTCCCTTGATTTTAAAAATGTATGAACTCAGTGCACAAAGAAATGTCAATCAGTAGTGCACAAAAAAAAAAGGTCAATCAGTATTAACTCATCCTTGAATAAAACCCTGCATCTCCTTCTGCATTGTTGAATCCAGGACAAAATTGCCACCTTGTTTGAACAAGAATCTGGGAGTGGTGGATGAAGCTTGCCCTTGTGTCTCAAGGCTGCTGTCCTGTAGATAGTTTCTGATGTCTAATGATGAGCGGTTTAACTCTGTCTAGATGCCAAGTACTCACCAAAGCCACTCTATCACTCCCCCTCCTAAACTGGACAAGAAGGCAAAATGTAACAAAAGGCTCACGGGGCAAGATAAATACAGGGAAATCACTCAGAAGTTACCATCATGGCCAAAACAGATGTGACTTGGGCAGAACCAGCTTCATTTATTACTAATCACAACAGAGAAAGGTAACGAGAAAGGAAAACTAAGTTTTAAAATACCTTCCCCCAATCTCCCTTCTTCACAAGTCTCTGATTTCTTTCTCCAAGTGGCATGGGTGGATAGCAAATGGGGGTTACAGATAGTTCATTACAGATTGTCTCTGACATTCCTTCCTTTTATGTTATCACAGTGGCATTACCACCATCACTGATGGGCTTGGCTTTGTCCAGCAGTGGATCCATCTTCTAGCTATCTGGCATTGACTATGTTGGACATAGGGGAAGCTTCCAACAGCTTCTCACAGAAACCGCCACTGTAAACTTCCTACTACCAAAACTGTGCCACTGTATTTCACTCTTCTGTGAAACTGCCAAGAACTTCAACTTTTTCATAGTTCAGGTTTACTGCCAAATCTGACTGAGTTTATTTCCATGGCTATACAAGGGTACAGAGAACATAGAGACACATGCACAGAGACAGTATGATCTTGTAAACCTCGTTTGCCTAGAAAACCAGAATAGAAATTCCCCTCTAGTCTTTTTTAGACAGCTTTTTGGGACGGAGCTGCCTGTTTCAGATGTAAATTTTTTTTCTTTGGCCCTCTGACTTTGATGCTAATCATGCTTTTGATGTCGATATTGAAGGGCAAAACCCTTTCCTTGTGCAATATCTTTCACTTGGAGCAACAGTTGAACATACATCTGTGTCTTCTCAGTTTTCCACTTGATTTCAAATCTCATACCAAAACTTCTTGTATTCATGCTCTCCTCACGACGCTTCCCAATCTTATTTCCCACTTGTAAAAGCACTTTTTTGCCTTATCAGATAGGTTGGGTAAGCAATTGCTATCTAGGCAAATTGTCACATTGCCCTGAGAGGTATGAGGATGGCTGGTATTAAGAAAAAAACATCACAATCTTTCTGAAGTGGTGCCTGGATTAGCTACAGCAACAACAAAATCATCAGAAAGGAAAAGGATAACCTGCTTTCTCTAAGCTTTGCTCTGTTATGTGATTTAGGAGCAGGTGGCAGGGCACTTACGCTGGATGCTGAAGAACTTCTACACTCCTCTTAGCTTTCCATTGTGTGATGAAATTGGTGGGTATGGAGACAGTGCAACCAGCTATGACTAAACTAACTTAATACCTATATTGGGAATTGAGGAACTCAGATACCCACAGCCAGTCTACAAGCCATGTTTGTGTCATCCACCACCTGAAATAATAACCTTTTGTGCCAATCTGCCTACCTGACTTTCAGACATCTGTGCAATGCAGTCCTGGAAAATATAGTCTTACTGCCCTGGTTACTAGTAATGGATTTATTGGCTCTTTGTGCTTTTTTTTTGGCTGGAATAGAGTTAAATTTTTTCATAGTAGCTAGTATGAAGCTATATTTTGAATTTGTGTGGTAAACAATGTTAATAGTAAAAGGATGTCTTTGTTACTGCTAATCAGTGCTCACACAGAGTCAAGGCCTTTTCTGCTTCTTGCCTCATCCCACCAGTGAAGATGCTGGGAGTGCACAAGGAAATAGGAGAGGCAGCTGAGACAGCTCACTCAACTGACCCAAGAGACATCTCATAACATTTGATGTCATACTCATCAATAAAAACTGAGGGAAGAAGAAGGAAGAGGAGAATGTTTGGAGTGATGGTGTTTGTCCTCCCAAGTAACAGTTATGTATGCTGGACCCCTGCAGCCCTGGGGATGGCTGAACACCTGCCTGCTCATGGGCAGTGTGGAATGAATTCCTTGCTTTGCTTATGTGCGTAGCTCTTGCTTCACCCATTAATTTGTCTTTAGCTCAGCTCATGACTTTTCTCATTTTTACCGTTCTGATCCTCTCCCTCATCCCACAGTGAGGTTTGAGTGAGCAGCTGTGTGAGCCTTAGTTGCTTGCTGGGGTCAAACCATGATAGTCTTCAAGCTTAGAAATTCCCACACTGCATTTCTTAAAGTAGACAAAACTTTAATTCTCTCCATTAATTTCTCCACTTTCCCAAATATTTATAACCAGCTCAATACTGCAATTCTTGCTCTATTTCATTTATCTATGGGGAGTTCAGGAGATCAGTCCCTTGCTGATTAGGATGACTGAATAAATACTCCAGCTTAAAGTATGTCATTAATTCATATGACACATTTTCTCTAGGAATTTATACACAAGCCATAGCCTTGGCAAGCAAAGTCTAAGGAGTTACACTACCTCATGGCACTCGAAGATATCAGTCTATCTGAAACCAGATCTTAATTCATGAGTCTATGATAAATGGTTCTGAAAAGAAAAGAATACTTCTGGTATAAGAGAAAGTAGTTTATGGTAACTTTTCCAGGCTTGATGTTGTGTGACATGCACAGCTAATGCTATTCTAATACTTTCTAGAAGTTTTCTTACACTAATTTCTTTGTAAATTAACCAAGAATCATTTAAAATGAAAGTTTTTCTCCCTTCAAGCTGTTAAAAAGTGATATGGGAGTACAACAATGTTAGACTTTTCACACTGCTATGGACGCTTTGAGTTTTCATTAAAAAGCTGATGTTCTCAATGCCTCCAGCCAAAATTCTAAACAACATTAAAGCAACACCATTCATGCTGCTATAGGAAAGACTGCTTCTGTATTTCCTTTTCCTACATGTTTCCAAGAATTTATTCAATTGACGTAAATATTCATTTTGAGTTAAAACTTAGTATATGGTGCATCGTGTTGCCCTTAAAATTATGGCTTTTTGCATTGTGATGATGGTTTCTTTAGGAAGCAAATGCTATTCTAATATGGGACACTCTGTGAAAATGTTTCCTGCTCCTGCACCTGTTGTTCCCCAAAAACTTGATGTGCACAAGGTTACGTGTAAATCACCTCTTCACAAACAGGGAAAATTTTCCATGTTAACTTGTTGTAGAGAATCACAGGGGAATTCTTCTTACATAAGTCCAACTGTGTAAAAATTTAGCATGTAGCTGAATTTCTGTGAACAGACTCTCTCTGGTGCCAATGTCACCCTCTGGAGATACCTAATCATTCACTGACTTTGTCTTCTTTCTAGAGTTTTCTTCTCTCCTTCAAAACCTCTTCTTTTCATTCCAGAACTGGCCATTAATTTGCTAGCCAGTAATAACATTGTCTGCTTCAGAGGCTGACTCTTTTCCATCATCATGTGTCATTCAACCAGAAATTTGATTGAAGGCTAGATTTTTTACAGGTTTTGTTATGCAGATCACCTTGCAAGTCATCAGCGTAACTCAGTGTGCTTGGCACCAGCAAGCAACCAGAAGCTTGCAGACATCCTCCAGCCCATGATCAAAGAATCTGAATTAAAATTCTCCTTTGTATATAATCTCACAGACACAATTTCCCTGTTGTGGAATTGTCATTCAGTTCTTAGTTAATTACTTACATTCCAGGCACACATGCTCAGGCTCCAATGAACAGCAGTGTAGTGCATTTATCATGCTCTACATACATTCTGAAACGTTTTGATAGTTCTTAGTTTATACATTTCATAATATTATCTTTGCAGACCTTTGTTAATTAGATGATTGACTACAAGTCTGCTCATTTCTCTCTTAACTGGATCGGTTACACTCTCAAGCTCTTCTCTGTTTCACTTGCATAGTCATGATAATTTTTTGTTTCCAGGCCTGCAAAACATGGACTTAGCCTCACACCATGGACAAGGAGACTAGGAGATGAGTTTAGACTAGTTGCTTAGATTTTAGATTTCTACAGTTATGTGAATTAAATTCCAATCTTTTTTCATGTTGCTTATCTAACCACTGAAGAAAGCAGGTAAAAGCAAATCCGTTCCACACAGTATGTTCACAGATGAGAAGTTTCACTCAGTTTGTCATCCTTGTTCTGCAGACTGCGAAAATGTCTGAGTGGAAGGCTGTGCTGGACCTTGATCCTCGCTGGAAAGGAGTACTTGGATACAGTATTTACAAACTTAAGGGTGACATTGTAATCTATACCTTCTCCCCTCAGTGTGCATATTTACAGTGACCTGTATGTAGATCTTGAAGATTTTATGAAATATCTGAAAATAAAATCTGGTTATTTTCCTTAAAAATTGCAATACAGTTAGTCATAAGTGCTTTTTATTTTTAAAGTGCAAATAAAACCAGTTTTGGGCAGGTTTAGTTTCTGCTACACTTTCAGAAAATGTAAGATCATCCTCTCCTATTGATAGCCTCATAGCTAAGTTGAAGTGGCTTTATAAAGTAGTTCTAAAATGTGTTGGAGCCTACCTAGTCCTTTTTTGTTTTCAGAAAAAAACAGGAACAAAACAGGGTTATGATGGGTTTTGAAATATCTATTCCTTATTTTCTCCCCTTTAAATAAAATGAATAATTTTGACTTCTATTCAACAGTGAGAACACACAAGTCAAATTTTGTCTTGCAGTTAAAACAACACCTGAGGTTACAGCAAAAAACCAGCTACAAAATGATTAGTTCTTTTTATGGCTGGTTGAACAGAGAAGGTATGAACAGAGTTTTTATTTTCCTCCATGTCACTACTGAAATTAATTCATGCTCTTCTAAGAAGAATGTGTTGGGTATATGAATCTGATTTTACTATTTTAGCAGAAAATTGTGAATTGATTAGTTTGATTTCTTGTTTTTACAGGGATATATATCTTTATAAGGCAGGTTCCATCACAAAAGGCTTTATTAGTAAAAAAGATGATACTGACTTAAAGAAACAGTAGCTTTTGATTCCAGAGTAACCCATGGTCTGAAGGTATCATGTTAAAGTAAAGGCAACATCCATCTTGCAACTTCCTTGCATGGTTTTCCTCATAACTTTTAGCCAATCAATTGTGAGATCCATTTAGTGATGAGTTTCGTTTAATCTCACTTTCTTATCTGAAAATTAAGCATACCTTCTAATCTATTAATCTGTGCTACCTCAATCATTATTGGAGACATGGTAATTCTACAGATCAAAATTTGGCCCATCCTAAAGTGGATGAGAAAAACTCATGCTGAGTCATAATCCTTGGTCCTTTGCCTAAGCTATGGCTATATTATTAATTAATATAGCTATATATTAATTACCTATAATATAACATAACATAACATAACATAACATAACATAACATAACATAACATAACATAACATAACATAATATATAGCTATATTAATTATTCACAATGTTATATCTTTAAACTGGGAGCAGTCTTTTGGATATTTATAAACTTACTAGCTAAACACAATCAGCATAGCAAAATCCTACCTTGGATCTGAATACCCTGAGCATGTGTTTGGAGAAAGTCTTGTTTGTGGGTCGTTACAGAATCCTTCAGTGTTAGCTTTGATTACAGCTGCTGCCATGGGATTTATAGCACTCATTGGATTTTTCTCCCACTTCCCCAGCTGTCAAATATCTGCTCACTTAGGGGAGATATCACTATATACATGTACACACACACACACACACATACACACACTCTGCAGCTTTAGCTGGCTCATTGCTAGAAGTAGCTGAAAATTATCCTACTTGTGGCTATGTGAAAGGCACTGAATTTAAAACAGGAGACTGATAAAGAATGTTGGCAACATTAAACAGAAACCTGCTCATAAATATCTATTCAATGCAATCTAATTTTATATGCCCCTATACTTTGTATAAAATTATCAAATTGTCCTTCCTAGCAACTTGCTATGTATAAATGTACATGTTATATAATTACTGATCTGACTTTCTGAATTCAGTCAGTAGACTATTAATTGAGTTTGTGTTGCAGCAGCTACAGAGAGCAAAAGCAGTGCATTTCCTTTGAGAAAAAGTAGATATTTCCAGTCTTTGTCTGAGCTAATTACCCCAGGCTCTCTTTGTAGGAGTGAAGACAGATTGCCCATTATATTGTTCAATTCATCTAATCCTGAAGGAGCCATAAAAAACCTGTACGAATCTCATTCTGAATGTAACCATCTCTGCTTACTACAAAGAGAGCTTAGGGCAAGGAACTCAGATGTAGATGTCTACACTGAATTTGTATACTTTGGGCCAGATATAAACATTTCTGAATATACTTGTGTGGGCAAGATTGGCAAGTCAGATTTAAGGTCTCATCTTTAAAAGGACTCCATAGGAGCCCTGAATGATTAGCTTTAGGCTGTGATTATATGGTATGAAGACTTTTGTGTCAGTATCACTACACTTGTTCATATTCAGAATCCCACAACTAGGCCAAGATATGTGCTCTTGATCAAGAGTCTATGCTCTGACCTAAACTTTAAACCTTTGTTGTTTATGTAAGCAACAATAACTTCCTTTTGCTTTACCAGTTTGACCACATGACCCCACAAATTGCTGTTACAGGATAGCCAGAGGGAGAGCATGCTGTGGTAGGGAGAAGATGTGAGAGAGGTGATAAAAGTGTTATGCTATTACTGCCATCAAAGCTTTGTAGTATTGAAGCTGCAGTTTAAAGACTCAGCTCTTAGTGCTCTTAGGAGACTCAAGTTCCCTTCTTTTAGCTGCTTAGTATTCCATTTTCCCTTAGCGGTACACATTTTCAGATTATATTTAAAGTTATATCTGTAACAGCCTGTTGTGTTTTGTTGGTTTTTGTTTTAGCAATTTGTGTTTGTTTTTAAAGTGTGTGCTCAAAAAGGCTCCAGTTTTTCAGCAATAAATGTCATTTTGATGGACATGAGTGCGTTTGCAATCCACTGCAAGGTGATGTCTACTGTGACCATAAAGCTAAGCTTAATTGACTTGATAAATAGTTCAACTCTTGGTTGCTCTGCAGAATGATATTCTAGAGACCTTAAACTGGTAAACCATATGCCAAACTCCTTTGTAAATGGTCATGTGTCTTTTGATTTTAATTTCTACATAAAGTTCTCTATCACTTTTTTTAGGAAAAATAAGGATGAAGATACCTGTCTAGCTAATCATACCTATCCTCTGGGCCAGCATTGGAACATTTTTACAGTACTATGGTAATGACTGGTTTAAGCTGTGTCACTTTAGTTCTGATATACTATATGAGCACCAGCTTGTGTAATCCATGTTATCATGGAGCAGGCACGCTGCCAAGACAAATACCACTAAGTAGACTCCATTTCCTTTGAATAGACTTTCTATAATTATAACTGATGTCTTTTTTTATCCAGATGCACAGCACATTACTCAGTTTAGAAGTACTGTGGTTCTTCTCTATCTCTGAGTTAACTAACAGAAAGGTTTGTTGATGAATGAAGTGTAAGATTTTCTTCTTCAAATGTTCATTTTGTCAATTAATAATAATGCTACATTGCAAAGAAGTATGTAAGATATAGAAGCAAATATCAGGCAAAGATATATATCAAGTACTTTATAGCCTGGGGGACAAAGTCTCATCTGAAGTAAACTGAAGTATCTCTTTGAAGTAAATACACTTACACAGTGTATGCTGACAGCCAGGTTCTGCTCAGATAGGCAAGCACAACACATTGTGGCAGGATGATTTTGTGTTACTTCCTCACAGAACCTTACTGCACTTCTACAGTCTGTAAATAACCTTCTACTCTCTTTCCCCAGCTACCTAGAAATGCCACCTAAATCCTGGACAAAAAATCCATATTACAGAGAAAAACTTTAAACACGACAGGGAATGTGTGTAGCAATGAATGCAATGGCTGTCAGCAAGGGCAGCTCTTGTTGACACTGACCTAGGGAGCAATGGAAATAAATAAAGTAAAAAAAAACCAACCTGGATAGCTGCTTTCTACCTATTGTGCCTTCTGCCTTCCAGAAGCAGACATAAATCCGGGTGAACTTTTGGTATGTCCAATGCTGAACAAAGATTTTTCATGTACTGAGGTGCCTATACCAATCTTCAAATTTCAGTAGCCAAGTGATTTCCTTGGAAAGTTCTGAATCTTGAACATTGATGCTATGGTCAAGTGAAGTTCTCCCAGTGAAAGCCTGTTTCCTTCCATTCACCATACAGTGAATTCAGAATGAATATTTGGAATGTCGTCGATGTAAATATACAAAAAAGGATGGCATAAATCCTGTTACTTGTCTCTGGTTTGTTAGTTGCCTAATCTACACAACTTGTCTATGAACATCTTCACAAGACATTGCTCATGACATAAACTCATCAGACACAGTCTGTACCTCTTTCTCTCCTTTGCTGTGTGAGTGGCAATTTGCTGAGAAAGCGCCTCAAGCTCCAAAAACCTGTAAGGGGCAGAAAGGCTTCACCTCTGGCTGCCTACCTACTTCCCAACTGCCTTCTTCACAGAAAAATCCTCCTTGATTTTGAGCTATCTGTGTGTAAGTGCAAACTTAAAATCCCTTGTGTAGTATGATCAGGACAGGTGGGTAGAGAGTCAGAAGTTCAGTTGTTGAAGGGTTAATGTTGTATTTGCTGCCAAGTTCCCTGTGAATAGTCTTCCTGAGCTATGACAGCATGCATACAGTGCAGTTAGCAGGGTCAGCACTCAGACATCCATCTTGGGCTGGTAGTACACATCAGCAGAGGATGTCTGGCCTGACAGGTTGACTCAGTGTGCTCTCTGGGTCTCAGGCTGCCTCACAGGAATGGCTGAGAGGCAGGTGCTTTCAATGAGCACGTCAGAATGTCTCTGTCTGCAGCTATGTCCTTCCACCATATTCAGATAAATTAGAATGTGCTTCATTGTATTTGGCGACTTGAAAAACATTGGTTTCTGATGTGAGTTTCAATAGGTGCACAATGGGTTTTTCTAACCTCTTGACCTCCAAACTTTCTTAGATATGCCTGCCAAAGCTTTTAGCAGTGAATTGTAACGTGACAGGCCTCATTCCTCTTGAAAGTAGGAAACAGCTTAGCAGTATGTGATGGACTGAGGGTCTGTCATTCAAATGTAAGTACCCTTTGGGAACAAAAAGAAATTATTTGGTGCAGGGGGAGGGAGAGGCAGAGAGAATATTATGAATTGTTTTACTGTGTGACTCAAAAAAGACCAATTTCCAGTGAAGGGAGTGGTTAAAATGTGATCAGATCCCTTTTGCAATCTACTGTTCCGTGCATTGCTAATTTTAATGTATTAAACAAAACAGTATGCCACATTTAATTCAAAATAATAAAAAGAAGCAGCTATGTTGTGTCTGTCTATAACTGGTGGGGTTGCCTCTCACAAGAAATTGGCTAGCTTCTGTGATCCAGAACGTGTTGTGATCAAAGCACATTTTCCAAAGAATGCAGAGGAGGATTTTGCTTAAAAATCAGCTGGTGAAACAAATATCTAAGCATCCTTTTATTTCTCATGTTGCAGCATTAAAATAATTGACAGCACTGCAGCAGGCATAACAATAAAATGTATTTGTGCTTCATGCCACAACAGAATGATTTTAGTAGGGGCTAGAACAACCTGAATGCCAATAAGGTACTGAGAGCTGTGAAACATAACCACCACCATATTTGAGGTTTAGGATTTACTCAACTTACTACAAAATCAATAATGGGATCATTTGTAACAAAATCTATTTGCTTAGAAGGAATATCAGTGCAGGTGTTTATCACAGGAATGGGATGCAGATACTACAGTGCCAAAACCAAGGATACAAATGAAGGTCTTTTACAGTGTACTGGCTAATAGCTGACAGTTTCAGAAGTCTTGGGAGACTAGGGAGGATCTTAATGGGAGACTAGGGAGGATCAAGTGGATGGAAAGATGTTATGGAGTGTAAAGATTCACAAAACCATTGAATTTTTTGAACTCTCATTTCCTAAGATTAGTTGGAATCACAGTCCCCTTTCATCTCAATGTTTTGTGGTTTCTCTTGTGAATACTGTTTTTGGCTAAGTGAAGCGACTGATAGAAAAGCCTTCAGTTTAGCTCCCCAAATCTGCTTTGTTCCATGGCAGAAATGCACTTTTGTATCCTTTTTATAGTTCATTATTTTTTTTCATTGTATTTTTCCTTCTTTGCCTTAATTGTGTGTCAGCTCATTGTCTTTCCAAGTTAGAGTGTAAAGTCAGAAATATTACTGTTCAAAAATCAACTAATTCGAAGGAAAGGATGATACTGCTGATAGAAGGGTTGGACTAGATGATCTTTTGAGGTCCCTTCCAACCCTTAAGATTCTGTGATTCAGTGATTCTGCAATTCTGTTACTCAATCACTATTTTTGAAAGAACTAGAGATGCTACCTTTCCAAGCTGGGTATCCTAAAATGGAACTGCTTCAATTTGGAAGGTACTCACAAGCCTCAGTCTTCAATTGTCTTTTGTAAGTGATGAATCTTGTTTGAAGCATACAGGTATTCATCTTGCAGTAAGACTCACTTAAAATTTAATTGATTTGTTTTTTCTCTGTGCCCTTTGAATGTCCATTCTGTTTCCAGGCATGTTCAGTGAAAGTGCATGTTTTCAAAAATCTAGACGAAATGGCTATTAAAATGTTCTTTGTCCTATCTGAAAGCATCGTCATCCTTACAGGAAGCAGTCTCCTGTGACTACCTGGCTCTTGTAAGCATGAGTAATTCCAATTATATGGATTAAATAATGTTACATATTGCTTCAACGAAAGGACTAGACTGCCTTTCCCTATCATCAGCTTGTGGCCCTGCATGTATGAAATGGGGAAGACTTCCCTCGTTGCTATGGTTTACTGTTCAGGGGTGTATTGTGTTGGTAGAGACTCTGTCATTTCCACCAGATCAAATAGCACCCTTTGTTGTCTTCTATATCTAGCTTTGGACAAGATGTCTCCTAATCCATATACATGAAAACAGCAAGTGATTCCAGCCATCTTCTGTTCATCTTCTAAACTTGGTTACGCTTGGTTGTGTATTCAGGAAGAATCAGTAAGCACTGACAAACTGAAGTGTGCAATAGGAGATTTGCCTATGGCATCTGTTTTGTTCCTGTGTGGAGCCAGAATCTGGCAGTTTTCATAACAATGTTGATTTTAGAGGCCATTTTAGGTGGTCTGAACATAGCTTCAAGATAATATAACCTCCCACCAGAATCTAGAAAAAAGATAAAGGATGCAGTTCACCACAGGTGAAAAGTTCTATGTCTTTAAAAAGTTGAAACTGTTAGAATTGGCTCAGGATCAACATTAACATGCAGAACTTACAAGATAATGTTTGAAATATACAGAAGAAAATAATTCAGTGTGTTTAGGATGAACAGGAAGTGCTACAGATTCAGAATTGTCTAGAAAGACAGCAGGAGGAAAAGCAATTGGTGATAAGTTGCCCTGCTTTCTTAGGGAGAATTAAAATGGATGGTTTGATTTCTGTGTTTGACAGAACAGTTTTGGAGAATACTGCTGGAGGGACGATAGCAAAGCTGTAACAGAGTAGGATAACTGTGGATTAAGTACCCAGTTAAACTCAAGCACGTATCTTGAAACGATCACTACAACTGCAGCACCTGGTATCTGCCATTATCACTGCAAGTTAGTTGGCACAAAAGGACAAAAATTTTTACAATGAATGGCTATTACTATGAAACATAGTACTATCAAAGTGTTCTTCAGCAATGAAATCTCAACAGTGTATTCACACCACAAATAAGGATGAAGTCTCTAACAGCTCTTTTGCATACCTCAGCTCACATCTGTCTTATAATAGTGACTCAAATCTACAAAAATAAAATAGTAACTAAAACGTTCTTAAATGTTTAAGGTATAAGTGGAAGCAGTCAATTCAAAAGGGAGAAAATGGATGAAACAATTAATTCTAATTGAATGCCTGAATAATGACAGTTCTGTCAGCACAAATACAAGCAAAAAAATTGAAGTCTGCTGAAGTGAGAAAAGATTAGAGATTTTCATAATGTTAAGGTTTTTATCTCTTTTGCAGCATCTGATACCAAATGAATGAATCTTTGTGTAATGAGACAAATCTTCCACAGATTTTAGTCAGTGACTCTAATATGGTGGCAGATGGTGTAAATCAGTGCAAAATTTGGTGTTAGGCATCAACTGGAATCTGTGAGGTTTTCAAGGACTTGTATGCATGAAACACGATTTCCATCTGAAATCACATTTTTTTTTCTTGTGCTTAGATTGAAACAAAAGCCTGGCTCAAAAGCCTCTCTCAGACTGCTCTTTGTGTGTAAGTCATTCTTGATTCTAATTTGGAAGAAACAGTATGCCAACAAGTCAGTCAGAAGACAGAAACTTGTGACATCCATTGATTAAAAAAGACGTTTGGTAATTTTGGGCAAAAAGGTGACTGCTGCTGCATAATAAGATGGTTTTCCTAGGTCTTCACGTTTAGGATAACTTGAGAGAAAGGTTTAGCAGAAGGACCCCTTAGCTTGGAGAAGTCCAGGAAACAAGACTCTGACTAAACACAGCTAAATACTACTCAACACTGTGAAAAAGGTCAAGGACAATGTATGATAATTAAACTTTTTTTCTCTATTCTGTTGATCTGTCTTTATTAACAATTTATTGCTTTTGCAAATCATCAAATCTTTTTATGTACTGGTTTTATTACTGGTTATGACTTACCAAAGAAACATTTTCTATAAAGATTGTAGTCTTCTTTTTCCCTGTTCCTTCACTTTAATTTTATTTTGACATTTAGTACGGTCAGGGTCGGTGCAGAATTGTATATTCCCAGAAGATCTCAAGTACCTCGCAGGTTTACTTAGGCATTCTCTTTCTCGAATGCAATTTGATCCTTGCTCTTTCCTGACACAGGTTGTAACCATTATCCTGTGCCTTCCATATTTGTGTTTTGTCTGGGGCACTTTGTAGCTACCAGATACCAATAAAATTTTTATGTTTCAAGTGCAGATTCTGAAATTTGTTCAGCTCATGAAAGGATAGAGGCAAGCACTCAAATATTTCTCCTCTCATCTGTTCTTTCCGATGCATTAGGGTAAGTAAGGAATTATTGGTGTGCTGATGTGAGGACTTTCTTTTTTATAAAATCACTAGAAAGGTGACCAGGCATGTGATGAGAAGAGTTATAAATAGTGAGCACACAGTGATCCAAATTTTGTTCAAGTCCCTTTATGTACCTACAGTGCAAATATTAGGACTGAAAACCTGTACATACAGTCTTTAGCCATTAGATAGGCACCTCCAGACAGCAATGCATAGATAAATAGAAAAGATCTCAAGGTATCACCTAATATACCACCTCACAGTCATTTCCACTAAGCATGGTTATTTCTAGCCACCTGAAACATTTTATGTTTGATCTTGTTGATTTTCTCGACATTTTTACATTATGTATTTTCCAATTGTGAATAAATTTATCCTATCGTGTATTAGCAGCTACCTACTCCCAATGCCCTGACACTCAGATGTCGTTGTCTTCTGTGAACTTAGTAAAGCTTATGCTCCACCATTGATGTTATGGATGAATTGATGGATAAGGAGAACCACATTAAGAACGTATAGTTGCAGCACCTGGAGTCTTAGTCTTTCCATAGTAGCATAGAATGACTAACAATCACTCTCTTTGCAGGGTCTTCCAGATAATTTTATATCAAGGTAACACATCTCATCTTGGAAGGGCTGAAGCATCATCCTATAACCTTTGCTGTTGACTATATATATAAAACTAGATTCTTAAGATCCTAGTAAAAATGTTTAGATTTGTTGGGGAAAATGCCATCTTTTGTAGCCACGGTGCAATCACGTAGTCTTATGTGAGGTCTCAACTTTTATATAACTCTAAAGATATTAATATTTTTTTCCTCATAATCCATGTGTTTTTTTAGTTTGGGTTTGTTTGTTGAAGTGCTGTTTTTTTTTTTTTGTTATTTACAAAACAAAACAAAAGAAAAATTTTCCGCTTCCATATAAGGGAAATGTCTTGAGGGATTTCCCTCTTCCAAATTCACTCTCACAAATTCATTATTTAGACTAAACAATGAAAATATCTGTTAAAGAGAAAGAGGGACAAATCACCGTTGCATCCTGTGTAGGAACTGGTACTATTGGAATTGAAACTCAACACTTTCACATTACTTACTTATTATTTAAAAACTGTTTTGACAAAGATTAATTCTACTTGTTTTGCAGTAATTAATCTCAAAAGCAATTTTATGTTTTTGTGACTTTTGTTATTCTCTAGAGGTGCTTAGAGGTGACTAGAAGCAGCATAAAGCAAGAGATTCCCCATCTTTAGGTATCCCAATAAAATACTCCCAAAATCAAAGGCATTAGCAAAGCAATTATCACAAAGAGCTTCTGTGAAACATTTGCTATCATTTCAAGTAATTATGCTCAATCAAACCTCAAGATTTCTTACTTATAAATTCATTACCATGGCAAGGATTGATTGTCTAGATCAAGCCAAAATAGGAAAAAATCGTTTGTCTTTTTGTTTTGTTTTGTTTTCCTTGAGTCATAGAACTAGCTTTATGATTATGTTAAAATGTTAGAAAGTAAGCCTGAATTTAGCAGGCAAAACCAAAATTCTTCATGTGCTGAATTTTTTAAATACAGGAGAAAAACTAACAGGTAATATCAATATATTTGAAGGAGAAAAGAAAAGGTCTGGTATACATTAGTATTTAAAAATGGTTAATGATGAAGGAAGTATGAGGGCAAAACCAAAGAGATGGTTTGGTATCAAACAGTATTTTGTTATATGCAGGATCTGGGCCATGTATCAGTCAGTCAAATACACCATGAACAACTGGTGGATTTATTAAATTAACAGCTTTGTCTACATTCTTCTGGCCAGAAGAACTGGGAAATGTTTCTGATCTCTTCTATTATTGCTGATAAAATCTCATTTACACAAGTATGTCCTGGAAAAAAACCCACAACTATACTGAAAATGAACGGTGGTGAACTAGTACACTATTGTAACTAGTGACTGGCTGTATAGATGAGGGAGTAGCAGCAGACGTCATCTGCCTTGACTTCAGCAGACTTTTGACATTGTCACCCATAATGTCCTCATAGAAAATCTCAGGCAGTGTGGCTTGGATGAGTAGACAGTGAGGTGGATCGAGAGTTGACTGAATGATAGAGCCCAGAGGGTGGTGATCAATGGCACAGATCGAATTGGAAGCCTGTGGCCAGTGGAGTTCCTCAGGGATTGGTTCTGGGACCAATCTTGTTCAACATCTTCATCAATGACGTAGATGAGGGAACAGTGTATTCTCAGCAAGTTGGCTGATGATACCAAACTGGAAAGACTGGCTGATTCCCCAGAAGGCTGTGCTGCCCTTCAGAAGAACTCGACTGGCTTGAGACTTGGGCAGAGAGGAACCTTATGAGGTTTAACATGGACAAGTGCAGAGTCTTGCAGGCAGGGAGGAACATTCTCATGCACCAGTACAGACTGGGGATTGACCTGCTGAAGAGCAGCTCTGCAGAGACAGACCTCTGAGTGCTGGTTGATAATAAACTGAACATGAGCCAGCAATGTGCCCTTGTGGCCAAGAAGGCCAATGGCATCCTGGGATGCATCAAGAAGAGTGTGGCCAGCAGGTCGACGGAGGTTCTTCTCCCCCTCTACTCTGCCCTGGCGAGGCCTCATCTGGAGTCCAGTGTCCAGTTCTGGGCTCCTCAGCTCAAGAGTGAGAGAGAACATGATCAGGGGATTGGAGCATCTCTCTTACAAGGAAAGACTGTGAGTCCTGGGACTGTTCAGCCTGGAGAAGACTGAAGGGTATCTTGTCAATACTTACAAATACTTAAAGGATGGATGTCAAGAGGTAAGGCTAGTCTTTTCTCTGTAGCACCCAGTGACAGGACAAGGAGTAATTGGCACAAGTTGGAACACAAAAAGTTCAACTTGAACAATACAAGAAAATTTCCTATGAGGGTAAGAGAGCCCTGGCATAGGCCTGGGGGGATTGTTGAATCTCCTTCTCTGGAGGTTTTCAAGAGCCACCTGGAAGCATTCCTGTGTGACCTGATCTAGGTGGACCTTCCTTAGCAGGGCAGTTGGACTAGATTTCTAAATGTCCCTTCCAATGCTACCATTCTATGATTCTATGATCTTGCTCCTCTAGAGTCTTAATGGTTCACAGCTAAATGTAATTTAAATACCTTGCTCTGTAAAACCAGAGATCTCCCATTGTATGTTTTGCTGTCCATGATTTCAAGCACTGTTTCTAACCAGAAATCCTAAAAAGTTATCTAACTCCTCCCAGTATGTCTCCCTTTTTTTTTTTGCCTGCGTTCTCAGGAAACCCATTTAGCTGTTCCTGCTCAGCTTTCACATTTAAATAATGTGCTCTGTACCTGTGGCTCATGCAGTAACTCCAGTAGCTGCTTTGCACTTTGGTGACAGCAGTCACTGTGCCCTGTACAACAGCAGTTTGCTACAGGTAACACTAGAGTATATTTCACCTTTTTTTTTAATGAAAGCACCTGATCTCTACTTAAAACAAAGAATAATGTTTCTGGCTTGTTTTTTCTGTGTGGAGTAGGTACAAAGACACTGTTGTTTGCCTGCTTGATTAGCTGCTGTTTGACTATTAAGCAACTATTGAAAAAAATATCAACATTTTCCTAATGTAGTTGTACAGGTTTTATGAACCACAACAGAACAAATGTTGGAAAGTCATCATGGAATCAGGAGTGATGTATCTTTACATTTAACATGTTAGGTGATTTCCAGGCAACTGATTCCCCCTTGTTTATTAAACAAGAAAAGATCAATTGTTTATACCAGCCTTTTGTTTGGTGTTCAAGCAGCATATAGCACAACAGGATGCTGGTCCTTCAAAAAGGAGTGATTGATCATAACTCCATCTCCATGCCTGTAATGGGTTTAAGCAGTAATTGCTGCATCAATGCCAAAAGATTTACAAAGGTCAGAATCAAAAGGAAAAGACCCCTGTCCCTGTCCCTGAAACCAGGAGAGTAATTGTTATCAGTAGTTCCAATAATGGGAAAAGTGATGAGCTTGCTTTTTTTTTCATCCTGCCTTAAAAACTTGATTATGTTTTGCTGGTATGAATGCCTTACTGGCAGGCACTGCTTGCTGATAACACTCATTTTTCTTCCCACTCAATGTTGGCCATTGCAGCTGTCCTTGTAAAAAAAAAAAAAAAAACCACCACAACAAAACAGCAAACCACAATTTCATTATAGTTTCAGCAATGCTCTTGCTGAACAACAAAAGAGACTCAAAGGGAAGATGTTTTGTCTGATATTCTAGCAGTGGTGGTAGTAGAGAATAATGCAATAGCAGAATAATTTCTCTTAGTTGGATCACACTCTGCCACCCTGAAGAGGCAGACACACCATGTTGGTTTGGAGATAAGGAGGCATTAAGACATTTTGTAGCATGGAAGTGATTGTCTGGGATGCTGGCAGGGCCACTGTACTTCAGTTCAGGCTTGGATTTTGCCACATATGATCTGACCAGCACTGGCAGTTTTTCAGCGTGACCTGCGGGCACTGTAAGGGAAGGGCACCAGTGGACTTTAAAAAAGGCAGGCAGCTAGAGGGAGGGTTCCTCTTGTGAGAAACACATTTAAAAAGCTCTTGATTCCTGTTAATTAAATAAGTCTGAAATGATTCTGTGACCTACTGGAGTTCAATCTATTTTTCAGATTTCTTCCTAAAAGTTGATAGAACTACAGATTGGTGATTGCTCACTGAAACGCGATAATGTTTCCAACCCCAAAGTAAAGCCATGTTCATCTTTATGCACTTCTAACTCACTGGGTTTATTAGACAAATTGTCCTAGTGTAACTAAAGCAACTGGATTACAGATTGCATATTCTTGGACCAAACTAGTTTATAATGATGTTTACATTGACTGACTTCAAAAGGTTAGTTTCAGCTCACTGCATAAAAATGAAGTTTTAACTAGTATGAGTAACAATTCGATGTTCATATTCTAATAACCAGGTTAAAATTACATTGACTTTACTGCTCTGCTAGGAAAGACACCTTAAACCTTAGGATTCACCCCCACTGAGGTCTGAAGCTTTTAGTCAGACCAGACAGTGCTTTGCTAAGTGATTATCACTGAACACAAACAGGATATTTCTCATTGTAATAATATTTTCCTCCAAACACCTACCTCTACTTTTAGTCATGTAATCTGTTTATAACTCTTCCTCATATCCTCGATATAACCTTACAAAAGTGTCACTTTTCAACATTTGTCTATTTGCAGGTTTGTAATGCTTTTCTAAGTGCAGGTACATGAAGCTCACTGTTCTGGGGAAAATAATCACCTCCATTACTTTTATGGATCTTACTGTCAGTAGGACTGGGTTTGCCTTTGTTATTTGATATTTTGTTTTACATCTTTTACTTATCTCTGTAGATCATATATAGTATGGTATGGTATAATGATGTGTAAATTATAAAAAACACCACCAAAGTGACTAGGCAACTGGTACTAATATGGTTCCACATTCCTCTCTGCACCGTACCCTGTATTGCTGTTGCTCTTTGACTGCTCCATTCTCTCACCCATATCCATCTCTTCTAGAACAGTTTTCCCCTTTCCCTTCTTCCACTGCACTGGAGCACATCAGATCAGTTGCACTCACCAGATGAGTACGGAAGTCTTGGTTCCAGGCAGTAAAACTGATCAGAAAGAGGTTACCAGGATGAAGTGATGCCTCAAGAAGTGTGCAAAAAGGAAAGGAACAAAGCTGCATCAGCACTGTTGTATTCCAGATTATATCATGGGAAAAATCCATTTCTTACTAGAAGCAGTACTATAGTGAGGAGGAGCAAAATAATCCCACATCCCTAGAAATGCATTTGAACCCTTGTCTAACACACAATGATAACAGTTTTCTGTTATCATGATACATACAGTATCTTCTTTCAGAATCAGCTATTTTGTTTTTCAGAAAAATGGTAAAAATGCCAAATGTACTTTTACTAGATAAAAACTAGAGAACCAAAAGGGAGTTAGATTCATCAGTCTCTAGACACGTTTTGTATGCATCTGCTAGTGCTGCAAGATATTAATTTCAGATTTTCACAAACTAGGGAGGTATATCAGAACAGATCAACACAAGTTTTATTTCTTATGCTCTTTACCCTTGTCTTCAGTTTTGGTTTCACTTGCAGAGACAAATGACAGTAAATAGACCTTTAAAGTAGCTCTGTATGTGTATTAGTTTTGCCCCATTTCTTTAATATATTTCCTGTATTTCCACTTATTTCATGGCTTTTAGTAAGTTCTTTAAACCAAATCAGCTTTATTTTGTCTGATTCTTTCTCTGCATTTTCCTAGTTATTACAAATTACAAGGACCATCTCTCTGAACCAAAAGCCTCTCAAGCAAAACTCAGTACTATGCTTAGCATGTTTGTTTTGCTTCCAAAATATATAATCATGATGTGGTGGTATTAGTGTTATTATGATTGTGATTATTTTAAGAAACAGTTTCCTTTCAATAAAACGCTGTTTGCATGTCTTCATATCAGATATAAAAGCATATTCTCCTCATCTTAAAGGAGATCTGTCTATCGTAGTAAGCCGATGTACAAGATCAGACGGGTGGCAAGTAACACATTTCTAAGTTTTATCATTTCATAATGTATCATTAATTGTTATTTTATTTGAAATAGCTTGTAATCTCCTTCACAATAATCAACTGCAACTGTAAAGAGATGTCGATATAACCAACACAAAAGATGTAAGAAAACTTTTCTGGGTTCATGCGCAGCTTTTTGACAGCTATATTTATCAAGTAAAGGTACAGGAATAGGAAACAGCTTTAAGAAATAATGAGAAACTAGAAATAAGATCTCCCTCTTACCATAGTTTAGTTAGAGTAATCAGGGTATAAGCCAGGATTTGAAATTGGAGATGTAGAAATTAATGGCAGAGAGTGTTAAAGGTGGCAAATCTCATGCATTTACGTGCCATCAGTCTTGTCATACAGGAGGATTGTATCATGACTGACAAGGGAAAAACTGTTAATTTGTAAGGATCAAGATTTTTTAGTTAATAGAATTTGATTATGTGACTAATCAAAAGTATAGAAATGAAATACTTACATTACATCAGAATGAAGCATAATCATACAGAATATGGGTTGAAGAAGCCTATGAACTCTATTTTTCCTCTTTTTCACTGAAAATATTTATTAATGTTGTGTGTGTTCTTGACTCATTCATCAGACAGTCTTGTACACTTCTGGACAGGATTGTTGTCTTTATGTGCTTCACATGTTTTATACCTGCTATGTCTTTTAGCCTGTTTTGTTTAAACATTGTAAATTCACTTTCTTTCTGATTTCCCTGGGTACACTAAAGGGAAAGTTTTCTAGCTGAGACTGCTCTTCTCATGTACTTGAAAGCAGATCTGGGGCAGAGGCTAAGGCTTTCCAAAGGATTAGTTGAAGTATGAGTTTGCAAGATCTTTTTTTCCCTTACTCTTTATATTCGTGTAATGGAAGCAGTGATTCACAGGATCTGAGTGTGAATTTTACCAGTAAACTTGCAGCAGGCTCTAGTTTATTTTTTTGCCATGGGTCTTCAAAGAGGATGGACTATGTAGTTTTTCCACCTTGCCCATGATGTTTTTTCTATCTTCTTCTGTAATCAAATTTTTAATTAGTACTGTGGTCTGCAATTGGGAAATCTTTGATAGTTCTTTTTTTTCTCTATATAATTAATTTAAGGAAATCTTTTCTGAAAACAGGAACCAGCATAACCTGCTGGAAGTACAGGTTTGTAAGACGAATTCGGTGCTTTGTCAGTAGTGTGCATGTTTAGCTCTGTATCTGTAGATTTCAGAAAAACAATGGCCAGTTTAGTTTTGCACTCATTATCATGTAATAGTTAGAAACATGTTAAAACATTGCACAGCACTGTGGACTTGTTTAGTCCATAACAATTTTTGTGGTGTTTGTCCAGACCTTTATCTATGCATCATGCCCAGATTCCTCTATGCTGTATATATACTGCATATGCCACCTCCAATCCTGTTCTTGAAACCTGGTTTTGAAATGAACATTTCAAACCCTTATTTCGGAAGGATCTTCTCTGCTGTGGACCAGAAAAATATAGGTGTGAATGGCTTTGTGCTGCATGTTGTAATCTATCACGCCACACTGCATAGGAATCTGTATTGAGATAGGGATGTTTAGACTTCTGAACATAGAAGGCTAAAAAAACATTAGTGTTGCTTTTCCTACCATCAGATTTGTGGTTCTTCATCATGCCACTACTCACTGGTATAGTGATTATTTAACAGATATTTAGCATCTATATTGTTTCTGCACAATCAGCAAAATAGCTCAGCTAATTAAAGAGGAAATCAGGCAAAGAAGCTCAAATCCTTCTTCTGCCCCATACATCTTATGTGCATTTTGACATCTTGCTCTTTTCTGTGCTTCTATTTCTGTACTTGATAAGTAAATCTCCCACATATCAATGAATGATAGCAGAGTAATACATGAAATATATCAACAAATAAGATATATACACAAAAGCCATTCCCAAAGTGGTTCCTTTATGGCCAAGAAAGGTAAGGGTTGATGTCATGGTTTGACATGGAGCTGCTTCTGGTAATGAGGAAGGGGCTGTAAACATGGCTCCTGTAAGAAGCTGCTTGAAACTCTTCCCAGCTTTGAGCCAGACTCACTTCTGGGGCTGAGCCGATTAGATGCCTCCATCATCACTTTTTAAGAAGATAGTAGAGGAGGAGTCTTCCTGTTTCTTCTTGCTCTATCTCTTCTTTTCTGGCTGGTAATGGTGCAATAAGTTGGGAGAGAGACAAAGAAGCAACCATGCAGACTCCAAGGTCAGAGAGGGAAGAGAGAAGGTGGTATGCTGGAGAAGAGACTCCCCTGTGCCTGTGGAGAGCACTGGTGAAGTAGTGATTTGTTAAAGACCCTGCATCAGGGGCAGTGATACACTTCATTAAAGACCCTGTGTCAGGGGCAGTGACTATGGCCAGACGAGTCCGTGTCATGTGTGAGGGATCCCATATTCACGGAAGCTGTAGCTGTTGGAGAGAACCCATTCCAAAGAAGTTCATTAAGACCATGTCTGAAAGAGACTGTGTCTTTTGTGAGGGACCCTGTATTAGCAGAAGACACAGCTGCTAGGAAGTACCCCCACCAGAGAAGTTTGTTAAGGACTGTGTCCCCGGGGAGGGACCTCATATTGCAGCAAGGGCAAGAATGCCAACAGTCGTCCTCCTATGAGAAGAGAGAAGCAGCAGAGCTCATCTGTGAGGGACTGACCACATCCCCCATTTCCTGCCCCTGTGAGCCGTTGAGAGGGAAGGAAGTGGAGATACTGGGAGCAGTGAGCTGGGCCTGGGAAGAAACGAGGGATGGAGGACGGAGATCTTAAAGTGATGGTTGTAATTTTCTCATCACTCTACTCTCTTTTTGCTTTCTGTTCTATTCTGTTTCTCGTAGGTAGTAGAATAAACTTTCCTACTTTCCTCTCTGAGTACTGGAGTCTGTTTTGCCTGGAACCATAATTGGCAGCCAGCCCTTCCTGCCCTTGTCTCAATCCACAACATTCTTGGTTATCTTTTTCCTCCCATCCCTCTAGGGCCTCTGCCATTCTAAGGAGAGTGGGGGTGGATGAGGGGCAGTGAGCAAGAGACTGTCTTGGTGCTTCATTGCTGGCTGGGCAAAACCACAACAGCTGGGGAAAAGGTTAGTAGTAAGCAAGGTCAAGGTTTTAGCTGCAGTAATAAAGACACTAGGAATAGTAAAGAGTGACAGAGTCACTGCTTCCATTGCTGTAGCTGTAGGACAAGACATGGTGATAAAATAAAGTTACTAACCTTACGTTTGAAAGTAGGGGCAGTTCACACAATTAAGCTGTTGACTCAGTGAATTGCATCCTTTAGAATTTCCCCAGCTTTGACACATCGTGGGGTGACTTTATGTCCTACTGTTTTTACATCCTTGTTGATATCTTGAATTAGCCAAGCATCTGTTACTCCAATGCAATCAGATATCTGTTTTAATACGGTTGTTTTCAACACTATAATGTGTTCTGATTATTCTTTGTATTGAAAAAAAAATAGAAAAAAGAAGTCATTCAATTCTATTCCTTTGTTACAAAGGAAAATTATCTGTTCCATTCTACTGTTTTTCCTACAGTTCAATTAGATTTACCTACCAGTAGCTCCTATCAAAGCTACTCTTTATCTGATTTGGTATCTCTTATATGAAAAATGATTAAATTCAGAAAAGAAATAATCAGAGATATATACTCATTAAACAACTTTCTTTAGTTCTGACTGCACGTTCTTGGGGCAAGAGTAATGGTAGGGACTTTTTTTTCCTACAAAACATGACATTTCCTGACCAAACAGCTCTAATTTATCCTTGAAATATGCTCTTTTTAATTTTATTTGATAGAATGATTTCTTTTTGAGATTCAGCTTGACATATTGCTTTTAACTCTTGGTTCATGCTTTGGAGCAATTCTAGGGAAATGAGTGGAATTGTTCCAGCGTCACTCTATGTAATGTAAAGCTACTTTTTGGCCATGCATAAACCCCTGCAACAGTCAGGAGAGGAATGCTGAACTTCTAATGCATCAATGCAATTGATGGTGTTGGTAGACATTCATAACTGATAAAATGGTTTGCATTTTTCATTAGTAAAGTGTGGAGTGCCTCATGACTTTAAAGGAATCCAACTAGTGTATGTTCTTGGACATAAGAAAGATACACTTTCTTCAAACTCTGTATGATTTTATACCTTTAAGTAATTTTAAACAAGTTTTGAGGTACAGATCACAATAAATACCCCCAGATCATCTGGTTTGACTCTGGTGTCTCCTGCTAAACTGTAAAATAAATTATTTCCATAGGTTGCATGTGATGTCTACTCATAATCCCTTTACCGCTGAGATCAGAATCAGAACTTCAAACTCCATGTTAACAGTCAGTTAATGGAGTCAATTCTGCATACTTCTTGCCTAATTACAGCTTCTAATACCCTATTACAGAAGATCTATCAGAGTCCAAAATGTAAATCTGTTAATGGAATCATTTATGATGTAATTGGGGATTTTCTGTAAACCACCGTCAATGTCACTGAGAAAATAGTATGCAAAATGCTTCCCTAATACAAATATGTGTGCCAAACTGCTGGATTCAGCAGTGACATTGGCCTTCACTCATGCTATGTAATTGCTCAATTTCAGCCACTTTCTCCTAAAATGTGTTTTTGAATGTGCTATCTCAAGTTAATAAGGAATTATCTGGATCCGGGAAAAATATTTTAGAAGCTCAATCTTCTGATTTACTGGGAATATAGTGTGACAAGGCATCTAACTCTTATGGAGATATATTTCTAGTAACCTTGTAGGCTACAAGAACATTTTGAGAGAAGTTGCACGAAGTTGTTAGCAGCAATGCTAATTGATGCATGCTACAGAGATCAAATGGAGTCTTTTTATTATCTGTCTTCACAAGCTAGGGATACATTTGGTGGGGTTTTTTTGGAATTATTGACAGTCACATAAGATACCCTAGACATCACTGTGAGAAGAGATGGAGAGAAGGATTTACTCAAACTATAGATTACTCAATATATTTACTTATTTCTAATGCATGATTTGAAAGTGTTTTTCTGATCCATATAGTTAATTTTAAAGAATTTAGTTACTTATTAGGAAATGCATAGAAAGACTTTATTAAGAATTCATTTGTGCTATTCATGATTACATCTCTCACATGAATTTTACCTACAAATTTCTGAGGACTTCTCTCTCTCCTGTAGTTTCAGAGATGTTCTTCAGACTAACCTAGATGTTCTTCCTTGTCAGATTTATTTGCCTGACTTACTTCCTTCAAATACTCTACTCTTTTAAATTAACATAACATATGACACTCTAGATCATCTAGGAAGGTGAAGAGAAAGCAAACACTGGAAGGATGTTAGTCACTTTGCTCAATCCACACATTAGTAATAGAGGTGTAAGAATCTACACAGGATGAGAGAAGTGTCAGTGCTCACAGGCATCCTTCGACCTTTAATCCTCTAATGGGTGAAGCATCTGCAGAGCTAGAAAAGAGAACTGATAGACATCAGGTAGCACATATAGATATTTTTCAAGACAATATTATCAAGCATTTACTGATTAGCCAAAATATTTATCCTGAAATCGTGTTATTCTGACTGATGCCATTTAAAAGATTTACTTCTTTTTCTTATACTACAGCAACAGTCTTCTCATCATTTTTGTTTTACAAAATGTAGTAATAAGCTCAAACTGATGCAATAGAAAAGTTCAAGTTGAGAAAAGGCACAACCTTTGATCCCAACCTAGCCGTAAATAATCTCATCACAGGACTGGAAGTTGTGAAAAACTGATGCTGTAGATTATATTGATAAAAAAATTCAGCATGCAAGTTTTCTGAGATCTACTATGCTTGTCCCAGGGGCATGTTTTCTCAAACTTGGTTAAAAAATGTAAATATATTTTACATCAATGGGGTATTGTCTACAAACCAATCCAATGAAAGCATCAAATCTGATACAGATTTAAGACTCCTCTCTGGTTCTAAATATGAAGCAAATCATTACACACATACCTGAAAGTCATATACCACATTTGTCATTTACAGGATTGAGGGAGAAATCATAGAAAATAAGAATCCAGTTATTCCCAAAGCATAGAGGTGGATTATAGACAGAGCACAATTTCTTTTCTTTTGATTCTATGTGTCTATGTTTTCATGGTGGGAAAAGATTTTGTACTTTAGGTGACAAAGACTTGGAGGAACAGCCATACTTATGTCCAGCTGCTGGGGAATAGGAAGTATTGTGACAAGATGCTAATTGATCTACCCTGTAGGATAAATTCTCTGGGGATCTATTTCATGTGAGTAAAAGTCATATTGAAGATATGGCAGAAATGGCCTCAAGGATCCAGGCAGATGCACAGGACTAAAACTGATACTGCTGTACAGTCTTTACCATTTCTTGTGTTGCGTGCACTCTAATTTCCCCATTGAACATAGCATAGATATCTTCAGTCTTTCTTTCATCTTTCCAGCATAGTCCCTATTCACTTTTACCATTCTAACCCATTCACCACTCAGATGAATAGATCACTCAGGTGACAGGACCCTTCAGACACTTCCCAGCAAAGGGGAAAAAGTGCAATTAAGCAGCCATATGAAACTCTTGTGTGCGTGTGCATGTATCTGTGTTCATACTAGCCTGCTTGTGACTCTTGCTTCATGCATGTGCATTTGTAGGTAAAAAGAATGTACCAGGTTTGTTTCTCATATCCTGGAGAGGAGGTTCCTGCCCTAGTTCCCTGAGAACAGGGTGGTGATCTGCATGGTTATGTGAGCCATTCAAATGTTACCTAGGTTGCCCACGGACTGCTACTTGCAAATCTGGTTTCTGATCTGAAAGTAAGAAAATATTGAAGAAGAGAAAGAAATAGGAGCACTCACATGTCCTATGCCATCAGAAAATATTTTCCTCATATTCTGTTCTATTTCCTCATATTCTACAGGACTAGATGTCTTGGTCCAGTGATTTCTACCAGTCCAAAAAAGAAAAAAAAGAAAATCTGGTATAAACTACTTTTGTTCTGTTCTAAAGACTCAGTTCAAACTCCACTGAACTGGCAAAATCACCTCCATTGATTCTGAATGTCTTTAGATGACGTCACAAAGACAAAAGATAGGAATAATGGTGCATTTTGTTTAAGGCTTTAGGAGAAGTTTCAAGAAAACTAGTTATAGCTTCTTTATGGTTCTGGACAAATACCTCATCTCTGCTATCTGTACTCTGAGGGTAAAACTGCTGTAACTCATGTCAAAATCCGTACGAGGATAAATCCATAAAGTCTCAGGATGCACTGACATATATCGCCAGGAGGACTATATTGATAGATAAAAGCCACTATACTGTCAAGAAATGTCTTACTGGTACATATAAAAATTGATGAGCTTTTCGTAATCTGTTGGGTGTCCTGAAAACCACGAGAACTGTGACCCATCTCTGTCAGTTATTTTAATTGTGAGTTGAGTTTTCTAAGTGTGAAAGTTCTAACCTGGAGTGTTCATACCTACATCAAATAAAGAACGGGATTTGCTTTACCAATTAAAATGAGACGTTTTCCTTATCTAGGAAGATATGAGCTACTATATTTCTTATTGCAAGGAACCAGACCAGGAAATAGTTATCATGGTTTGAGAGCTGCAGATTATTATTTGGGAATCACAGATATGTTCTATGAACTGGTCCTCCATGAGGTCTGAAATGGAAATAGTTTTTGAAGTCACAGTATAATAGGTTTTCTTATATTTAAATGGAACTTTTTGTGTTCCAGCTTTATCCCCTTACCCCTTGTCCTGTTGCTAGCTACTATAGAAAAAAAGGGCTGTCCCAATCTCCTGATGCTCAGCATTTAGATGTTTGTAAATATTAATAAGATTCCCCCTCAGTCTCCTCTTTTCTAGAGTAGACAGCCCCAGTTCCTGCAGCCTTTCCTTGTATGAAAGATGTTCCAGTTCCCTGATCATCTTGCTGGCCCTGTGCTGGACTCTCTCCAGCAGTTCTCTGTCCCTCTTGAGCTGAGGAGCCCAGAACTGGACACAGGACTCCAGATGAGGCCTCACCAGGGCACAGGGGGAGAAGAACCTCCCTTGACCTGTTGGCCACATTCTTCTTGATGCAAACCAGGATGCCATTGGTCTTCTTGGCCACAAGGGCACATTGCTGGCTCATGGTAAGTTTCTTATCAATCAGGACTCCCAGGTCTCTGCAGAGCTGCTCTGCATTTCCTATAACTGTATCACTGACAGTCTAGAAGAAGCTGACTTGTAGATCTGAGCGTATAGCAGACTGGCTAAGCCAAGGTAAACTACCTTGCAATGTATGCAGATATTGCTACCTGATGAGCATACCACAGCTGGGTACTCCCAGTTTGATATACTGGATCCATCTTGTGGTCCTTCACTGCTTGCTGGATCTCAACAGAGTTAAGTGTCTGTCATTAGAGTCAGACTCTCTGCTTCACTGCTTCTTTCTAAATGATACTGAAACTTCCTGCCTCTAATTACTCTCCATAATAAAGATGTACCTCTTCCCCAGACAATGCAAATGTTCAAATTGTTCTAGTAGTAAAAGCAGAGCAAAATGAGTTTGCAAAATAGCTTCTTAAACAAACATAGTTTTCACTCACAGGCAGAGATTAGCCGAAGTAAATGCTCAGCATTTTCCTTGCCTGGTGGTCCGTGAGTGACTGCATTTCCTCTTGCAGTTAACCTAAGTGCAAATTCTCAAACAGAATCCCCATCTTCATTGCTGCCACATCTCTGAGAGCTCTTCTGTCTTTGGTAACACTGTACAGGGTCATAAGATACTCCTCTTAGGCTACTTTCATGTTTAGTCCATCATAACGTAGATGCCTGCAAAACTATTTAGAGGTATTATTACCCTCCTCCCTATCCAAACATATATTCTTTGCTTATGTCTGCTCTGCTGCTTGCATCTACTTTGTGTCTATTAATGATTGTTGATTGATCTCCAATGTGTGATCTTCAACAACACTTTCTGAGTTACGGGTTTAAGGTAGAAGCTGAAAGACAATTTTCATTAACAAAATGGATCTTATAATTTGCTACAAACAGGTAGAATGGGATTCATCCTTTCAAATTCAGATAACAATATTGTTGATATCTACATCTGAGTGAGTTGTTTACAATTCGTTTGTAGTCAGTGGACAAAACCAGGCACCTTCACATACTGAAGCCAACCTATTTAAAGGCAGATATCTAAAGTAGGTGAGAGGAACTGCCTCATTCCTTCCATTTGTTGTGGCTGGACTTCAGTGACTGACCCACAAGGAGTCAGTTCAGATGAATCCTTATTAAGATAAACGGCAAACTGACATGATTGCTTTACTACATTGTTGTACAAAATCCCCTGAAGTCTAAGTACAATTTGCTGCATCAAGATGATTAAATCTGTCTCAGTAAAAATAGCATTTATAAAATGCCTCTAGGAACCCAGTCCCCGCTGCAGTGGTCTATTGAGAGCTACACTGTTTGTACTTGACTTAGTGAGAAAGTTCTCCTCCCCACACCTCCTCCCTACAGTATCATGTAGACTTGCAAGGCCCTGTGCTTGTTTGCAGGTGAAGGAGAACTCCATCTTCTACAGGATCCTCACTACCTCTCTACTGCAAATGGTTTGACCCTATATGACAACATAAATACAAGGGCCAGGTCTCATTACTTGGCTCTGTCCTCACTCCTTGTTTCATCTCACAGTTTTCATCTAACATTTACTATAGACAGATTGATATAGACATTGTTTATACGAGGGCCAAACGAAGCTGTGACATGGATGAGGAGGTAACACTGCAGTCATCCAAAAGTATTTGTTCTGCAAAGCACAGTGTTGATACTTCTCCCAACATTCTGCCAGGAAATATTTCCCTGGGTTATACTGTATATTATGCTAAATCTGTCTTGTCCACGGAGAGTAGAAATAGCTTGTTTATTTACCGTAAATATCTGTAGGCATATGAGTTGGGCTGTAGGCTCTTTTACATATGGGAAAAATAAACCACAACACAATCATTGTGGGAATGGCCAAATTTGAACTGTTGTTAAGAAATGTGAGACAACAATCTGTACTCATCACGTCTCAAATCTCCCAAATGCTGATGCTGAAATTTTCTATTGCTCAGTACTGCTCTCTATCTCTATTTCAGTTACGTTACTGTCACAAACACACAAAAGTGTATTTGGAAAAGTGAGAAGACAATTTCGTGTCCCTCCTACACACACAATGACCTGTATAAAATTTAATTCTTTTTTCTCTGTTTCTGAAACAGTCCTAAACCAAACCCTCATGACTTGTCTCTTCCTTAAGCATTAGTCTGTTTTTCTCCAAAAGGAGTTTGTAATGCATTATCAGTTTCAGCAGTGGTCAGAGACCAGATAAGGCAAGCAAAAATGTATGAAAAGACTATCTAGCAGTCCTATTATGAGCAGTATTGAGAAAAAGAAACACCATGACACAGAATCAGTGCCCTGCAGCTTCGAAGTGGTATAGTCAGATAGCTACACTGGCGATCAACCCACAGCTAATAAACCCTCAGGTTTCCTCTCTACAGCTCCTGCCCTTCCAAAAGCTTTTCACAGAGCCATTTTCTATGGTTCTGCAGGGCAGAGATTATCTGCAGCTTGTTGAACACTGTTGGCTTCGCGGCTATGGGGACATTGTGGCAGCAGTCAGTCTGTTGCACGAGAGGAAATTTTCATTATTAAATGCTTAAAAAAAAAAAGGCATGAAGAAGACAGATCTTTCTTCCCCAGGGTAAAATATCTTCTGTTCAAGCTGTTCAACAGATAGGAGTGAGCCAGTCACCTTGCATATGGTCATTAAGAGCATCTACCTGCTTCACGCTCTGCTGGGAGACCATAATAAGCTTTGTCTGTCAGATGTTCTCTCACCACCTGTTAGCTAAAACAGTCTGCTGTGTGGGGGCCTCATTCCTCATGCTGGAGAAAGCATTTAACTTGCTTCTGCCAGCTTGGTGAGGTGTATGATACCTTCCTACATGTGCGCTGCCCACTTGCCAACCTCAGGCATGCTATACCACCCAGGGCATCCATCCTGTGTCCAACTAGGGCCAGTGTGAACCCCTACTCCAACAAATTAGTGGGTGCTAGAGTATGACTGAGGTCTCAACTCTTTTTTTTTTCACTTCTCTAGTGACCCCAATTCACACATCTGATTTCCTTTCTCTAACTCTTTTAACAGCTGGTCTCTTTTTCAATATCTGAGTTAGTCACCTATTTGCATTTATTATACTTAGAAAAGGGTTTTTGGGGGATTTTTTTCTTTCATGTTATCGTAACCTACCCCTAGTCTCCTATGAGGTAGGTTGAATGTTGGAGGGTTTTTTTTGTTTTTTTTTTGTTTGTTTGGGTTTTTTTTTTTAATCTTAATTATTTTCTTTCAGATTTTATATATCCAATTTTAATATCTTTAATCACTATTTTCCCTTTGCCATATGGGTTGTTGTTTTCTTTTTTCCCCATCGTTTCTCATTTGAAATTTTCAGTGCACATTGGCTCAGAACTTTGTAATAGTTACCATGCTCCTTGGTTTATATAATTTGTACAGGCAAAAAGAATTTGAAGGATTAGTATTTCATTTCAAGAGCTTCTTATTTTACTGGAAAGTATAGGAAGGAGATGATAAAAGTTTATAAACAAATTGTAGATATTTTTCTCTGTGGGATTTATAAGTGAGCAAGAGTAACATTTCATAGGGAGCTTGGGCTCTCCAAGAGAAGGCTGATTTTCACTAAATCCCAATCAGACTCACTACTGTCCTTCTCTAGCAAACTGATCCTCTTCCCAAGTAACTTTTTGTCATGCATAATTTTTCTTAAAGAAACTCAGGATGTCTGGCTGCCTTTCAAGATTCTTTTAGTATTTAAAAGGAAAAATTTTGAAATGTGGAGTTTTAGGTGAGTACACGCAGCCATGAAGGTTTGCCTTCCACCCTAATCTCTAATTCCTCAGCATTACTAGTAGGCAATAACTTAAACCTGTGCAAAACCGTTGTCAGAAAAGCTATCTAAAAATGACAGCATTTAGCACCTTGGGTGAAAACATGTATCCAAGGTGACAGGAAAGGGTATAAGGAATTAGGTTTCAGGCCCAGTCCTGTTCAAATCGCTAAAAACAACCTCACATCTCTTTCTCCCTTGAAGAATGCTATGAAGTTACTTTTTTCTATCTTTACAGATACCCAAAGTTAAAGAGAACTCCTTCCTTTAGTGGATGGGAGAGGGCATATCTTGAGACTTGGACTGTCCTCTACAAAATATAAGAACAAAAAATTTTCAGCAATTGCAGAACCTTAGGTTACATTGCAGCTAGCCATGGTTTTTGACTTTGGGGAGCTGTAATTCCATCCCCTCAAGATGAGTGAAGTGTCATCCATGCACAAAACAAGTGAGAGTTTAATGAACCCATTATTTTACTTACTACTGTAACTCTCTATACATAGACTGAGCATGTACCTCCTAAATTTTTACCATCTGGGACAGGGGGGTCAGTTCTGGAGAGACAATTTTACTTCACGTATTTTTCGTAATGTACTTTAAAACTAGTTGTGGCAAGGAAATCAAAAGGCTGTAGAAATTATTCTGAAACAAAATTTAAACTTCTTTTGAACTTATTTTACAATTTTCACCAGAAACCTCTCTTCTGCAAATCTGAATCAAACATCAGTAATGCAGTTTATCTCTTCAGCAGTTACTGCATCAGGCAGCATTAGAGATAAGTCATCATTATGATTTTGTGGCATTGGTAATTGATGAAGTTTATCTGAGTTACGTGAGAAGAACATGGCATGTGATAACACTGAATGTGATGGTATGCTACGTATTCTGTAACATTGAGAACTTGGTTCTTTTGATAGCTTGTTGGCAAGTTGAGTAAGTTGTCATGCTACCCCATTTCTTAGATAAATCTTTATGCGACTCTGAAGCATAAAGAATATTGTGGCATGAAGGTATCGGTCAGCTGAAGGGTTGTCATATTTCAAAATTAAATATGGTTCACCAAACTAAAAGCTTTCTTGTTCAGGCTCAGACATAGCATGGAGTCTCATTGGTGTTAACAAATGCTCTAAATTTACAGGTTTTCATCACTTTAACTGCATATTATGTGCCCTGTAAACTCCATTACTCTACCAAAGGTGTACTTAGTCATGCAAAAAAATATTTAAAGTAATTATATTGAATTTTCTCTCTGCAGAAGAGTGGTTATAGAAAGAACTCATAACACTGTATGAACAGCAACAGGTGAGAAGTTTGTTTAAGTTGAAGGGAAATGAGACATTTATGCAAATAATATAAACATTCTGAATAATGTGATTTTTAATTAGAAAATAATTAGAATTCTTTTTATTATTTGAAAAGATTGATTTATTAAATATTACTAAATGTTTTTAGAAAGGTGGGTAATTAGGAAATATTTTTTATAGCCTATCCTTCAGTGCTCACAGAGTGTGAAACTGAAGTTTTATGATGTTTGGGTTGGTAAAGTTAGATTTAAAATAGGATTGATTTTTATTTAGTGCTTTTCAACAAAATAATCTTGCTATTGAGGCAGTGAACTCCCTGTAGAAACGAAAAGTTCAAGTCCCAGATCTATTCCAGACCTCCTGTTTGACCTCTCTGTATCGTCTTTCCTCTGCTGGAAGAGGTTAACTGTCCTTTTTGGCTACATTGAATTTCAGCTGTTTGTATGTACTGCACCTAGTGAAAGTAATTCTAATCTCCATCTCATTCTCTAGATGCTGAATATAAATTGTATGTTATAAACAATTGCTACTAAAACTGGCTGAAAAACACATTTATGTATTTTGAGGATGTTTTGTGTTTGTTCCTAAGCCAAAAATTTTTACTTTATCACCTCCACTTTTTCATGGAGATGAAAGGCACTCTTTCTGAAAGAGAAATTAATTTTTTTTACATCTGTGAAAAATGAACAAATCAGACCATGCAGCAAATACAGTTACAATTGCATTTTTTTGAGGTAGGATGTAGGACCAGGTAAAATATATTAGGTCATTCTTCTATATCCTAATTCTTAGTGATTCAGTACTGAAACATGTTCTGATGTACTGATTCTATGTGCTGCTTATGAAGGAAACATTCCTTTCACAATGTTTTCTCCTCAAATTCTATAATTTTTGACCAAGAGAAAGACCCAGTGTATGTTGGTTACACTTGTCAGTAAAATAAGAAGCTGCAATGTGAGTGAGAGAAGAAAGGGTTGTGCAGGCAGCAGAGGTGCCACAGTCAGAAAGTCCCATTTGAGAATATTTAGGAACAAAGATATGAATTAAAGGAGACTTTTCAGTGATCCTAAGAGTCACAATATTAGTATAGTGAGGAACTTCTGCTGTTGGAGAAACAGGATCAAATCACAGACAGAGTATTTTCAAAGCAAGTATGAACAATTTAGAGACCAAGAAAACCAAGATGCCTTCTCATGTGTTTGAGATTAAACCTACGGACAGACTTCTGTCAAATTGATACAAACCATTGATTATACTTTTCTTTACTTGCTTAACTTTCTTTTTATGTATCAAGTCTGAACTATTACCTAGGAATGTCTGAATATTTACCTTATCTCATGCTATCTGCAGATCCAGTATTTATTGAGGCATTTGATCTCTTCGAAAGATATTTTTAAAATGCATTCTGGATGACATTTTACTGTGTTTATTGTATTTTTTCTGTATTACAAGCAGACTATTGTGGGTGTTCCAGGGCTAATAACTTGTACAGCGACTGTAATACCTATTTCCAGGACTAATATCTGAGAAACAGTGATGACCTCTCTAAGATAGACTGAACTCTTGGCTTTCTCTGTGTTGGCTCTGTATTCCCTGAAGAATACATTAGCTTCCACACTTCTATAAAGGAAAAAAAACACACCAGCATCTTTCTGTATCCTGTTCTGTCACATTCACATGAGCAGATATATTTAACTTGCTCATCACAGGGTTCTTCAGAAGTGTCACATCTACTCAAATTCGTCACTGCAAAAAAAAACCCCAAACTTTTGACAGACAATTCTTTTAATTAAACAACATAGGAAAATAAATTGTTCAGCAAGATGTTCTGAGCCATGGTAAAATATTTCAGGCAACTAGCAGACAAGGCTGGCCCTGCTCCCACTTTTTTTTACCAGTGTGGTTGTTGATTTCCCACCCTTTTCCTTACAGGTCAGTAAATTCTGGTAAAAGACCATTTACACTTTCTATGATCTTTGTTATCCAAAGCTCTATATAAATGAATCAGGAAAATCTTGGCTGTCTAGTTTTCTGAGTCTTACTGTTACAGTATATCCTTCTTATTTACTTGCTAGCTCTGAAGAAGGCAATGAAACATTGAGACTTCGTGAGCAATATTAAAATATTCAGATTTATCCCCGAGACTGATACCATTATGGATGCTTAGATCTGTATTTCTGATATCTGCAGCAGCTGTGATTTTCCTATCCCTCTACATCTGATAGTTATTTACAGCATGACAAAATATGTATGAGAGACTCTCAGATCAGAAAATTTACTTTTGCACTATTTTGAAAGGTTTTAAATTATTCAATGAGGTGCAAGTGCAGTAGTGAATTGGTGTTATCATTTGTTTACCTCTCCCGCTGCCAAGGCACATTTGAGTGATTGTATAGGTCTTAAGAAAAGCTTGTAGCCTGTCCTCACAAACTAAAGACACAAATTGCACAGAATAAAATCTTGAAAGGATGAATTGTATGTATTCTTACTTTGGTCTGCAAATTTGCCATGAAGTTACTTCAGTGCTTTGAAGAACTCCAGCAAACTAGTTAAATAGGAAAGCTCTCCACAGTCAACAAAACCATGTTTGAGAGTCTGTGTGGAGATCCATACAACATTGATAGAGAGAGGGGATTTAATATTTTTTTCCTATGTGACCTGATCTAGATTGACCTGCTTCTGCAAGGATGTTGGACTAGATGATCTCTAAGAGTCCCTTCCAACCCTAGCATTCTATGATTCTATGATACTCCAGACAAATTTCTCCTGCTCTTCAGTTTCACTATTTTATGGAATGGTTCAAATGAAGAGACAACACTCAATCGGGTTTGAATAGTTGTTTTTTTTTTTTTTTCTTATTTGTGTAAGTCCCATCTATTTCATTCAACATCTGAATTGCTTTTCATGGTCAGTGTGCCAAAAGCACTCATCTCTCTCCAGTTTTTTGATGGCAAAGAGCAGCACACACTCTCTGACCATAAGCAGGTTATAAGCACCTGTTGTGCAGTGGCATTGGAAATCCCAGTGCATCTTGCTCATGCAAAAGTTTAGAACTAGCTCTTCAGCTTCACAAGACAGATTTTAGATATAAATTTTTGTTCTCACAGAGCAGAAGGAAGGAACTACAGTGGAAATTACAGGCTCTCATTAACTGATGGTTTTCACTCTGAACTTTACGTGGGAATTGGCCTCAGTTATGTGTTTTTCTTATGTGCTGTGACAAAGTCAGCTTTCACAAAACTGTCAGAGGGGAGGTCATGCAAGAAATGCCCTTCTACTGAACATGTTGCAAAATAATGCATGGATTAAAAAATTGATATAAACATAACAAATAGAAGTCTATTTTTGAAACTTCCAGAGTTTACTGTAGTGAGGTGCAAAAATGCTGATTAAGAATTCATGCCAATTCATGTAACTTTGTCCCTAACAACTAATCCAATCAGTAGTGAATGATGTACTTGCACAGATTTGAAAGAGAAGGGTTCCCTTTAAAACCATCTCTCCTAGAGCCTTATGGCTATCTGTCAATCTCACAACTCATTTTTTGTCTTGCTGTGATTTCAATTTTGCCATCTTTACTACTTCTTTCAATCCACAGAGCAAGATTTTTAGGAAGGCAGTTGAATATAGTTGAAGTTAAGCTTAAATTCTTTCTAGAAATGTAGTCTTACACTGTCTTTCACAAGTGAGGATGAGACTTTTGTATATTTTAAGCCATCTAAGTAGCCTTCTAGGTTCCCTTTATAGTTCATAGAGGTATTTCCAGAGGGTTTCTTCCCTGTTCAAAAAGATACATGTCTATGATAGATGTGTTACTCTCGAGAGGTCTCATTCTCTCTTCATTTACAGTTTAAAGTATGATGATAGCTATCTTAGACTACATGACTGAGTTTTTGATGGATAGTTAGGTGTGATGAAATCAAACTCAAGCATCTGATCTGAAAGGCTTCAAAGTCAGTAGGGAGTTTTCCATGGACTGCTTAGGCCTTTGGATAATTCTCTCAAAAGAACTCAGAAACCTGCATTTGAACTCTATATGCTCATGGATAAGAAACCGCCAAAGTGACTCAGAAGACTCCAAAAGGAAATTCTGTTTTGTAGAACATTGAGAATAAGGTTTGTTATTGCATCAAACCTTTCCAACTTCTTTGCCATTTTCCATGACAGCTTGTTTGACTTGCTTTGTCAGATGTTACATTTTGTGTGTATGTTCCTCTCAGTGCAGTTTGTTTGTCTGCTTATTGCCCCCTAGAATTTTTATAAAATCAGACTGTTAGATCTCACAAGGCTGAGAAAATATGTGACTAAAGTAGAGCCTTGAGTGTAATGTAGATGATGTAATTTTATTTACTGGGGTTTTTTGACTGTGTGTTTTGTTGAGGGAGAAGGACATATCTGCATATTAGATGGTGACAAGATGATTTACCTTTTGTTTTGTTAAGGTGGAACTTACTACTGTTATGCTTAGCTTTTCACTATCACATCTTAGTTTGTAAACTCTTAGAGAAGAATTGTCTTTTTTGATATCAGATAATAAAGCATTTTCAGAACCATTTCCTCATACAAACGGAGGGCATGTTCTGCTATTATCTATACATAAATGTAGTAAATCTGAGTGAACGCTAATGATATTACAGTGCAATTTGTATACAAATATGATGTGTTGCCATAGCAGGCAACACTACGTGGTGGTTCAGGCTGATCTCCCAGCTCTCCGACAGTCGAGGGAAAGGATCACTGCACACACGGTGTGGATGGTGCTCTGTCTCCGTCTCTGTCCGTCTCCATCTCTCTCCGTCTCTGTCTCTGTCCGTCTCTGTCTCTGTCTCCCCCATTGTTTATGTTATGCCCTTATATCTGCTGGCATAAGCACCTCCTCTATCTCTGCCCCGTGCCAGACCTCTCACCTCCTCTTCACCCCTCGCGTTACAATCCGAGATCTTCTGGACGCCTACTACAATGATGATACTTTTTCCATTGTCTAAGTACAAGTCTGCAACCATTTTGACATTTTTATCATTGCAACATTACTTTGACATCCATTTAGTGTGGCTATTCTCATTTTACAGGTAAGAAACTAAAAGCATAGAGAATAATAGGAATAGCAACTATCAATATCCAGATACCTAACAGCTAACTAGTATCCCTAAGTTTTGTCTTTACTCAAAGGAAAGAACCTTTGAGTAAAGAACCTTTTCAGACTGTTATTCTGAGGTGTCCTTTTGAAAGGCCAATCTATATATCGGTGGTCAAAGGACTGGGACATCGACTTGTAGAGCAAGAAAGAAGGGAGTCAGAGTAGCAGTAGATGGAAATTTAATTCTCTGATGGGACTATTTGATGCTTTTTGTTTTCAATTACTGAATGCAGGAGAAGTATTTGAGAGAAATATTTTCTTCCTTCTTTGCAGAGACATTTAGGACCAAGCTCAGTAGTTGTAACTGTGAAAAATTAATTGATTTGATCAGCACCAAAATGGCCCGTAGATGTATGCTGATACATCTACAAGCACATCCCCAGGGTGTCCTGAGCTTTACAGCTTTTTACGATTGATGTAAACTTGTGTGACCAATGTAATATGTGGAGCACATAAAAGGATTCAGCGAATCTTGTGGTTGTTTTGTTACGTAGCAACTTTTCATTCATAGAAATTTTGATTCACATGCTGAATTCAGTAGAGATTAAATTTTTAATTTTTTTTAAAACTGTCATTGAAGTAGAAAATGGACTCAAAAAATGTCTGAATTTACTCATTTCCCTGAATAAGTATCACATGACTGCTTAATTTATCTCAATTCTTATAAATAAAATAGAAGAGGAGGGTTAACTTTTAAATAAAGACCTGAAATTTAGCAGGTAGCACTGGTATAGCACAAATCAATGTAAACTTAAGTACAAACAAATGACAGAATGATGTGATTGTCAAGGGTTCCTAAAATGTCCTGTCTTATCTTGTCGTATTTTCATTTTTTCATCTTCAGCAGATAACAAATTGCAAATTAAACCCCATAGCAGCTGATATTTATGGATTTTGTTATCATGTTCACTGTAAGGCTCCTATACAAACAGTTGTTTGCTATATCAATTTAGGATTACAATGCTTGTTTTAGAACATATTTAAAACCAAAGATCATGGGATAAGCATGCAATCTTGATGGAAAAATTTTCTGAGGTTTATTATAAAACCAATATATTTGTTTTATTTTTTTAAAAATAAAATATTAAGGTTTCCTTTTTTCTACAAGCATGTTTTATTGTTCAGTGACACTACCACTCATGATCTTAAAGGTTACAAGTTTACTCTTTTTGTCATCAAACTAATTTCAATATGCTAATTTGACTTCAACAAAAATGTCATAATTTATCCCAGATTATTTGGACTGACAGGAGAAGTGTTCATCTCAATAACTTGAGATGTTAATAAGAATATACAAGCAGGTTTTGGATCAGATGCTAGGTTGACACAGATGAAGTAGTGTTTGCCTAAGAAGTGCTTCTACATGAACAATGTTCCTCTGATTTGGAATAAAATGTATGCATCTGTTCCTTAAACGTTTTTATTGTCCTTAGTGTTGGGGTTTGGGTTTATATTGGTATTAATCCTGACAGAAAATTGAAGATGTAGAGTTTTGGTTCACTGTTAGGCATCTCTGTCTCTTACTTGAGACATGAATCAGAGTGAGATGTGGAGCAAGTATTTTGAGGCTTGAAGCCTTTATGTAACATGTTTTTGGGAAACCCCTAAGAGACTCACATGAAGATCCAAAGCAGAAATGCAGTGCCAGTGCTGATAATTGGACAACTTGCTGGTGGTGAAATCCTTCTTTTGAATCCATTAACTGGGATGATGAAAGACAGTCACCTAGACCCAGGCGAGACACCCAGTTGTATTTGAGGCCTCCCTTTGAAGCTGGTAGATACACAGTAGGATCTACAGAAGGCCCAAAGGTCTTTGTGGCCAGGTAGGATGCCATCATGTGTCTGAAATTACATTAGACACCTGAGTGCAGTTAACTAAGTTGTGCTTTGGGTCTTTATTATATCAGGAACTCAGAGAATTAGTGTACATGGACAAACTGATGTGTACCACGCAAACATGCTTGTGCCAACATTTAGTATGAACTTCTGGAATTGAATCTTGCCCAATACCTCTAAGGCCTTTCAAGTAGGGAGAGGATTTGGTTTAACTCCCTTGAGGTCCAATTCAGACCATAGATTTGAGTGTCATATTCTGAGAAAAGCCTGGGAGTCTATCTGGAAGTTACATTATTTTGTACAAAAAACATACATATTCCTTGAACCAGGGGGAAAGATGACAAGTGACTGATTCTGCAGTCTTCCAGATGTGACATTCCCCTTTAGGATGTGGGAAAAAGCATCTCAGTCCTCTGCTCCAATTAATTTATTAGAAGTGACCCAAGCTGGCACAGTCTTTCTTAAAACCAAGTACAAACAGTGTAGTGAGAATGCAGAATTGAACTGATATTTCTGATTAGCTGAAGACAGCGTGACTGAGTAATAAGATAGATCTGTCCATAAAATATTGATTCATAGATTAATTGATATGTTATGAGCACAGCCACTGATGTAAGTTCTCTGTTTTGGAATTATTCTTTTTTTCTTTCTGCCAGCTGTCTTATCCAATTATATCTACAGTAGAGGCGCCATATGCAATTTCTTTACTTTAATGTTCTATGTTCTTCTATAATTTTTCTAGATAGATTATAGTGTATTATTTCCATATAGGGACACTTGAAAATCCAGATTCCAGTTGTGGTGTTTGCTGGGTGAGAAACTTCATTTGTATTCCTCCAGTTACTCTGGATTTGCTTTGATGAAACCAGAACTTTGTCCATGTTTTTATTTCAATTATAGGAAACAATTTTCATTCATTTTCGTAAATGTAAAAAAGGGATATTTTTTTCTTGTCATAAAAGACAAAAAGCAGAAATTGATGGCTTTTTGCCTACTCTGCCCCTACAACTCTTTAAGTGTAACTGTGTAATTACTTTTCAGAAAGTGTCTTTGAATTTTTGTTGCTCATGCTATGCAGTGTGTCTGTGGAGGTAGAGCCCTGTTGCAGCATCTTGTATAAAAGGGAAAGAGAATATACTGATACATAAGACAGACTGCATTAGACCACATAAAGGAATTTGACTCAATGAGGTTGACCTGCTTTTGTATCCCTTTTATCTTAGCAGCAGCAAAGCATCACCTTTACTGTGAGATAATAAAAGACTCGGCGCGATCCAGATTGTTCTTTAATGAAATGATTCTCTCCTTGCCTGGTTATGAGATTTGGCTAATGCATGAGGAGGCTACAGGCATCAAGGTCTTTCACATGTAATGTATAATAGATGCAGGATTTGACTGGCAGCAAAGACTCATCTACTAAAGTTATTTTTGTCAGCCCTTTCCTCAATGTGGTCTCTCTCATCTAGCTTACAGTTTAATGATGAAGAGTCTTTTGAGCAAAATTCTTATTTTATTAATGAGATCTTGCTTCATTTGACAAAATAATAATTCTTTCTGTATAAAAGGCTGGTTGCTGCTTTTTATTTGTGGCTGATCTGCCAATATGGATATTTTTACTTATTAACACAGCAAATCTGGAATTATATATTTATTTGCTACTGTGTACAACATCAAAGCAGTAGATGAAGATTTTAACATTCTTAAACACACTTGTTCTTATTTCTCTATGTACTATTGGACTTATCAGATTTACACTGATGTCTTTCAGGGTGAAAGGCATTCAGCAACTTGATACATTAGTTAGTTATTCAGTGTTCAGCCCTGAATGAGGAAACAATCATAATTTTAATTATTTAATGATCTGAATACATATGTCAAATACCTGTATTCTTGTACTTAGAAAGTACTGATAGAGAAATATATTCACCCAATTAGAAGGAGCAATATCTAATGATATTGCTACATTAGATAGATACATCTTAAAACGTACCTTAAGATAATAAATTTACAGGTGGACTTGGAAACAGGGAAAACAAGAATTAATTATACTCTCCAAGTTGGAATAAAAAATACAGAGTATTGAGGCCACAACTGGAAACAGAGTCTGTGCTCGCTCAGTCAAATAAGAGGTGTTTAGAGAGATTTGTGAAGATTTTGTTTAACTTGTTTACTGATGTTTATTTATTGTAGGAGACAAACCCATGTTCAAAAACAATCTTGGGCTAAATATACTACTTCTTCTTAGTGACGTATATTTAGTTGTTCTTCTGTATTACAAAGAAATGTCTCTAGTTGTATCTGATGACAAAAGATCTATATCTCAAAGAACTAACAACTGCGTTTTTCTAAGTATCACGAAAACAAATGAAAGTAACCTACCAACAGAGAAACAGTTGTCTGATCTGAGGACATTAAGAAACCCAGTTGGGATGAGCTATCTCCTGGTGCACTATAAGGAAGACTATTATGGGACAGAAATGTGTGGATAGACTGCTTACTACTTTTAAACAGACGGTATGCAGGATGTTTTGGAATGGCATTGCAAAGGGCAGCATTTGAACTTTTGGGGAATGTAGGAAGTACATGTGGGTATAGAACAGAAGCTTTATGGGATAAAACAGGTAGGCAAAGGAAACCACACAGGAGACATACAGCTTAAGAGAATTCCAGGCAAATTTTCCCCTCCTACTTGGACTCAGTGAGTTTTTAGAATTCAGTGGAATGCCCTATTACTGTTGGCTTATTTAGAAATAGCAAGAAGATGTCTGGGGGAAGTTGCTCTGGTAGTTCATAAAAAGTCAGTAAACACAATCCTTGTGCAGTTTGGTATAGATTTTTATCTACCTGGGAAGGCATGTGGTAGTGGAGAAAAGGGTGAAAAATGCATGAGTGTACCATGTGAGGGACTTGCATGCCAGTAAATGAACTTGAGGAACATGGTGGATCAGGGAAGTAAGATATTTTGCTATTTCAAGGCCTGTGCATTCTTTCACAGAATCACAGAATATTAAGGGTTGGAAGGGATGCCATTTTCCTTCTTGGCCATGAGGGAACATTGCTGGCTCATGCTCATCCTGCTGCCCACCAAGACCCCCAAGTCCCTTTCCCCTACACTGCTCTCTAACAGCTCATTCCCTAGCCTGTACTGTTACATGGGCTTATTTTTTCCCAGATGCAAGTCTCTACAGTTGCCTTTGTTGAATTTAATTACATTTCTCCCTGCCTAACTCTCCAGCCTGTCCAGATCTCATTGAATGGCAGCACTGCCTTCTGGTGTGTCAGCCACTCCCCCCAGTTTAGTCTCATCAGTGAACTTGCTGACAGTGCCCTTTATTCCCTCATCAAGCTTATTAATAAATTTATTGAACAGTACTGGTCCCAGCATCAACAACTGAGGGACTCCACTAGATACAGGCTTCCAACTAGACCTTGCCCCATTGTTCACAACTCTGCCTTCTTTCCCTTGAACAAGGAGATTCTGCTCCTCTAGTCTGCTCTTTTGAGACCCATCCTTGCAGTGCTGCATCCAGCTCTGATGTCCTCAGCACAGGAAATACACGAACCTGTCAGAGCAGCTCCAGAGAAGAGACACAAAAATGGTCAGAAGCACCTCACCTACGAGAAAAGGCTGAGAGAGCCAGATTTGTTCAGCCTGGAGAAGAGAAAACTCCAGGGAGACCTTACTGTGGCCTTTCCATATAAAAAAAGATTTAGAAGAAAGATGTAGAAATGTCTGTAGTAATAGAACAAAGGATAATGGTTTTAAACTCAAAGAACATAGATCTAGATTGGACTTGAGGAAGAAATTCTTCACTGTGAGGATGGTGAGGCACTAGAACAGGTTGCTCAGAGAAATTGTGGATGCCTCATCCCTAGAACTGTTCAAAGCCAAGTTAATGGGCTTTAAGCAACTTAATTGAGTGGAACGTGTCCCTGCCCATGGTAGAGGGTGTTGGGACTAGATAACCTTTGTTCTTTTTAACCTAAACCATTCTATGAAGGAGCAGGTGAGATGGCATAGGCTACTCTGCTCTTGGGGCTGACTGCAGTGCAGGAAGCTGCTGCCTGAGGGNGGATAATGGTTTTAAACTCAAAGAACATAGATCTAGATTGGACTTGAGGAAGAAATTCTTCACTGTGAGGATGGTGAGGCACTAGAACAGGTTGCTCAGAGAAATTGTGGATGCCTCATCCCTAGAACTGTTCAAAGCCAAGTTAATGGGCTTTAAGCAACTTAATTGAGTGGAACGTGTCCCTGCCCATGGTAGAGGGTGTTGGGACTAGATAACCGTTGTTCTTTTTAACCTAAACCATTCTATGAAGGAGCAGGTGAGATGGCATAGGCTACTCTGCTCTTGGGGCTGACTGCAGTGCAGGAAGCTGCTGCCTGAGGGCTGCAGGCACAGCCTCTCCTCTGTTTCTCAATATGCTCAGGAGAGACATTTAATTGCCAGTAATAAGAAGTCTAAGTTAAGTCAAGGAAACTAAATGAAAAAGCAGGTACAAGCTATAATTTTCTTCATTTCTTTGTCACTTGCACTGAGGGAGGATGAACCCACAAGCTGATCTTGTTTCATATTCCTTCTCTTTCTATATACCTGAGCTCTGATCTGTTGCCTGGTTAGCTTAGAGCAAGAGCAAATAACTGACAAGGAATAGTGGTTGCTGTAGTGCTGGATGCTGAAGTTGTGCAACTCCTGGTCCTGAGTAAAGAGCGTGGGGATGATTGTTTGTTTTGTGTTGTTTTGGTTTGTTTGGTTTTGTTTGGTTTAGGTTTTAATTTGTGACAAATACACACACAAAAATACCTCCCATTTATCTTGGTTGCCATCTGCTTTTTTCTTTTTACCTTATTTTCTTTCTTTCTCTCAACTCCCCCTCTCTGTTGTCCCTCAACACCTGTTTGGTTAAGTAGCCATTTCCCTAAAGTTTTGAGACACAAATATGATCTGACACTGCTAGTCCCCTGACAAAGACATTTCTAATGCCTGAACAACTCTTGGCTGTAAATTTAAAACAGACTAAAAATTTGCTTTTCCCTTTCTGACAGAGATTTCAGCCCTATACCACAGAGAGAATTGAAATAATTGTTCTGACAATTTAACTTATCAATAATAAGCAGGTTGGTGGTAAACAATATTATTTAATTCAAATTGCAGTATCTTTATTTGCTATATCAGTTGTGCTAAAGGTTGTTTTAAAACAGCAGCCCCTATTCCTGGTATGGTTTTCCCAGAATACAGATATTTATGGTAACCGAGATTCTGACTTGAACTTCTTTTCTCTTTATGGTAAACTTTGTTATCTGTTTGCTTGGAGAATGGATACGATCTTCCTATTAATGTGAAGTAACTTAGGATAATCAAAATACATGCATGATCAGGTAATTAAGTTTATTAGCTATGATCACAAGCAATAGGACCCAATCAACTGATGTTTATTTAAGCAGAGACACATCCTGTGAATAGTCATTGCTTCACTGAAGCGAAAGGGTTGATATCAGATGAAGAGGAACATAGTTGGATATGTTAGATATGAACAAGGATAACAAAAAACATAGAATCCCAAGTGTTTTAGTCCTTGCTGCTTTGACTAAAAGTTGTTAGACACAAAAGGTACTGGGCACCCATCTTGTATCCTGGCCTTTAGCATGGGAAGAATTGCCAAAATAAAGACTGAGATGGTTATTTATACTCTCAAGAGATGAGTACATGCTAGCTAGAAGTCTGTGATCTGACCTTGCTTTCAGTTTGTATCTGAAGACTCTTTCCCCAGCAAAGTGAAAACAGCCTTGGTTTCTTTCGAACCTTAATTTTCAGAGTTGCCACCAATCAAGGTGACTTGTCTTGAAAGCCACTTCCATTGTGAACAGTGGCTTCTGGACTGTAAAGATATATGAATGCCCTTGAAATCATGGAGCATCCAAATGTCTATCCTTGCTTATTGTTGTGGGAATGAGTCCACATGCTCCTTGGTTAAGCTTCACCAAACAGCTAGGTCTCTGGTTGCAACAGTTACGAAGTGATACATTGGGTGCACATACAGAATGGATTTGCCTCTCACATCAGGTGGTTTCTCAGTAGATCTGCAGATTTGCTCAAGTACATTACAGGACACCCAGAATATTCCCTTCTGGGAAAGCTGGTCTGTCGCCTAAAGAATATCTGATACTCTAAATGTCTGGAAACATCTTTAATTTTAAATAGAGACCTTTGCTATACTTGAGGAGAGGAGAGCTCTGGTTTTTCTTTTTTGTTTTCTACAATGTGTAAGTACTTTCTAATCAGATGTTTCACTCACACATATTGAGTGTCTTGAGCTCTCATTCTCAGAGGAAGAATGATTAACTTGTGTGAAATATTTTTTTTCAGGTTTGTGGCTTGTTATTTTTTCTTTTAATTTTGCTGCTGCAGTGCTTAGAATATCCTACAAAGCCAGGTGGCTTAAATGCAGCTTGGATGACTATGTGATCTTGGAGAAACCACAATCTAAACTTTAAAGGCAGGTAACAAAGTAGGAAATGGCAACAGTCTCTAGATTGTGTTGTTAGTTTCTACTTCACAGCTTCAATTGTGCTGATTAACTCGCTCTCAACAATCTGATATTTCATATCGTTTTCTCCCTTCTTGATTCCAGTTTATGTCTGGCTTTGCTTTTACTACTGTAATCTGTATTGTTTATGCTATATTCATTTTCTGTCAGCGTGGCTTTCCTATTCCTGCTTTGCTGTACTGTATTGCCGTATAAATAACTAAGGATGAGGCAGCTGCAGCAAAAAACTGAGCTGTGCTGGGTTTTATAAATTTCTCTTGTGAAAATTAGAAATCATTTGACTTATATAAATTACTCTGCTGGAGGAAAATCCTGACATGAAAGTGAGTCTTGTTAGTGTTTGGAAGGGAACAGAAACCGGCACAGAATTTGATGCTGTTGTGCCAGGAATGCATCTTCCGTTAATTTCTGGAAGGACAAAGTACGTAGTCAAGCATCTCATCACAGATGCAGATTTCTTTACAATAGAAACAAAAGAACAAAAAATATAACATCAAACAAAATCAGACACCAGGTGAAACAAAGCCAGCCAAATATCAACATGAAGCCAAGCTTTTTCACATCATTGTGAAAGATATACTCATATAACTCATGGTAAATTATTGTGAATTAATCACCACTTTAAGTATAGATATATTGCACAGTAACTCTCCAGGGTCCAACTCTATAACATGCTTTTATAGGAAAGCTTGATATTTCTGGGAGATGAGTACTCTGCGTTTCTCATGAGAAATCACTGGGGTAGATATCAGTGACTGACTGAACTGCTTTTGTTCAGCGTTTTCAATACTCAAGCATTGTGATTACAGCAGAGAGCTGCAGTACTTCAGAAAGGAAAGTGGAAGAAATGATGGCCCATTCGATGTATACACTTCACATTACATTGCTGACCTTGGTCAATCATTACAAAAGGCAGAGGAGTGAATTTGAAGGAAATGTGTGTTTGTGTCTGAGGTATATATTTGAACAGGAACAGCTCTGCACTTGTAACCTGTTGGATTGGTAAACTGCACCTGGGTCATTCAGAGCATGTACCACCAGGCTGAAACACTCACCTTCTTCCACTGGCACAAATGACATATGTCTATGAGGGTGCATTGCACACTTCCAGTGATGTACAATTCATTGCAATTCCGGTCTCTCTGCCTCTACTAGTCCTTCGCTGGACCTTTTCAATTAAGAAGAGTAGCCTCCATCATCCATCATCCTGTATTTAAGATACTCACGTGGATGACCTCATAGGTATGTTGGATAATTTGTAACTCTCATTTGTTGATCTCTATCTCTTGTGGAAATATTACAATACTGCTTTAAATATCACCATGTGGATATAAAATGGGCAGTGGGACTGCAAACAAAAAGTATTAACAAGCCATGAGGTGCTTAGTGCCAAATGGTATAACTATACAACTCCCTGAAAGTCCTCCTTAGATTTAACAGGAGTGGTTACAAAGAATTATTGTTCAGGATGTGCCCTGTGTTTATTTACTCATTAATGCTTTCCAGTTGCTGGTTTGATTTTTATCATTCTATGCTTGCCTTTAGAAAATGAGTAAGTTAGAGCATAAAGTGAGAAAAGCTGCACAAAACTCCCCAAATGCTCAGAGCCTACAAAAAGAAAATAAAAGGCCAGTTTCTGTAGTAAATCTTCATACACTGTCACCTTGTGAATTTTGAAATACATGGATGGAATTCCGGCCCAATTAAAGACACTGACAATATTTGCTGTGGAGTCCAGGGGCCAAAATATTGCTCCTAGTGTTTGACACACAGGCTGCAGAGTTCATCTTTCTTGAGCTAGGAGTAGTATTCTTTAAAAGCTGATTAGAAAATGTCTTGCAGACCTAGGATGTCTGGAAATGTATTATTAATTTTTGTGAGACAAATATGAAATAAATGAGGTACGTAACAGTAGTAAGTCTTGAGTGAATAAATAATAATATTTTTTCAGGTGATCAACATCCTACCATCAAAAAAATATTATGAATATTCTGTGCATAAATAAAATATTGAAACAAAACATTTGTTAAATCTAAGTTAGGGGTTGTTCGGGTTTTTTTTGCTTATGATTTTCTTTTTTTTCCCTAGGAAATGAATGAAGAAGTGTGATCCATCTTCTTTTAGCAGAAATGTGTGAGAGGATTTGATTTGGTCTACAGAGAGATCAAACATGAAAAAAGGCAATAAAGGGCGAACAATTTGAAGAAGCTGAATGAATCACAGGGTAGTGCAGAATGATTTCCTTAATCTCCACCATGTGTTTCTGCTAAATAACTCCTTGTTTTGCCTTTTATAATACTGTGACAGGTCTTAAATTGTTAGTCTCTTTTCCAGATTGTATGATGGCTATAGGAAATGTGGCAGGATACACAGCTACTGCAAATGCAGCTGCTGCAAATTAAACGTCTGTTACCAGCTCCAATCACATATGTGTGTTCTAGACATGTAAATAATCTTACTAATTACACTTCCATACAGAAAGATAAGCAGACACATTCATACATCATGTGATGAGCCATTTTTGCCAAATATCTAGAAGCAAAGTGGAAAGATTAATATTTTTACAAGATATTTCACTGAGAGGTTTTGCTCCAGTATTTTTCATGTTTTTAACATGTTATTTTTAATATTACAGTGACATAAGGAAAAAACAAATCTCATCTTGTTGGACTAACCTATTTAATACCACTTCCTGTATTGCAAGTGCATATATTGAGCTATTACTCTTGCATTAATAGAAATGTGTCAGTTTCTGTAGTGTACATTAGGTAAAGATGCATGAGGAGTTTCAGCTGATAGCTATAAAAATCACAGTTGCTTGCTGCTCAAATTTCAACGTGCACAGGCCAGAAGGTGGTGCTTTCAACCACAGATGTGCAAATCGGGAAAAAAAGATATGAATATTAGCTGTGTGAACACTTGTTTGCAGTGAATAGTAGAGAAAAACAGAAAATTCTGTGAGTTTGGATAAGTCTAAAATAGTTTAAAAGGCCACCACAGTTTAGAAAGAAGTACAAAATGGAATCTTCTTTCCTATGTAATACTTTTATTCACCTTACTATCTAAATAAAATTTGTCCTTCTGATTGCAGCTCAGTGGTTTTGCAGCTTAGAAAGAAAGAGCAACAGCTTGTTCTGCCTGTATGAGTAAGGGGACTTGCACTTGACTGCAGGTGTCATGCTGTTACTCAAGTTTGGTTTAAGACGCAACACTGAAAAAGGAGAAAGCTAACTTATGTGTGTGTGTCTCCTCAGCTTGAGATAGCCTTAGTTTTTAACATCTGCTTTGACTTTCACTGAGGGTTCTTAAAACAACAGAGGAAAATGTGGTTGCTGTTATTCTGGAATGTGCAGTTTGTGTGTAGAAGATGTGCAAGGAAGTGATAAATTTGACACAGCAACAAGTTTTGCTTTCTTTGTAGCCAGAAGAATAAGAAGAAACCTTCTAGAGACAGATTCTGAGCAGCTGGCACTAGAGGAATACGTTTGTGTGTATGTGTGTATGCGTGTGCATCTAATGTCTCCATTAGACACATACGTACTGCTGTTCTGATGCCCTCCAATGACTTTGGCAGATCTTAAGAAACTCCCTTGCTGTTCAATTCCTGCACCTTCCCTACACTTACAACTATATAATTTCACCTCTGACTAGTTTTATTGCCCTTAACAGGGTTATTTGCGTATGTAATCTTTATTAACATACTTACCTAAATGTTTGCAAATTCAAGCCAGGAAAATTATCTCCTGAAGATTTGATTTGAAATTACACTTCTTTGATTAGAACTTTGCTCTTAGTTTTTAATAAATCTCATTGAGTTGCTTGACCTCTAGATGATCATCCTAATTATCATCTTTCTTTTCATGATAATTAAAGACTTGATGGGAGATTTGAGATAATGGATAAATGGAAGAAAATCAAGAAGATTCATAACATAGTCAAGGCCAATATTTTTGGAGAAAGTTGATTATTAATAACAATCAAATAAAAGGCAAGTATACATAAGTGTTTTATTTATCTTAATCAATTAAGCAGTCTTCCTGGAAAAAAATCCACCTTCATTTTAGTATCAGTAGCTAGTATTTCTTCAGACTTCAACAGAATTATCCTTCTGTTTGAGTTCCTGAAAGACCTCTTGAAGCTGAGGTCTTTAGTTGTCTTCTTAATGAACATGCTAAGGTTTTTAGTTCTGTTGATTGAAGTAAATTACTTTTGGACTTTGCTAATTGAAGACAACTGTCGAATTTTCTTCTCCAGGGTTGAAGTGAAAACTAAGATACTGTGTTTTTAGAAATGTTTGAAGGTTCCTGATCCTCAGGGTTCCTGTGTTATAGCGATGTTTTTCCTTATGCACCCCATACGGAAAGTTAGCACAAGTCTTATGTAACATTTAAACACTACTTAAAAAACTTTAGTCATATAAATAGTGTATTTTGCTTAGAATGAATAGTAACCCCATTGCTCTAGTCACAGAGTCCTTTCTCTGACATTCTTTTCAAGGGATTTTTTTGCTTTTGTAAGAGCTTCAGAATTAGATACACAGTAATAGAAACTTTGGCATTTTCTATTAGTACGGATAAAGAGATTACTGCTATAAAGAGATAGAAAGCTAAACAATGTTATCACTTTCTGAAGATTATATAGTTTATTAAATTTATCTAATCTTTCTTAATTCCACACCTGGAGGATTTAAATTGATGGGATGCTTTGAAATAGACTTTGGATTCAAGATGAATTGGACTATGTCTATTCTTTATCCAGGATAGGCCTAAAAAGCCCATTGGGGAAGATCCTTATCTTTCCATTTGTGTATCCATGTGCCTAACTCATACTTGGGACTATCAATACATAAATTAAAACCCCCATAGAATTTGCATAATAAAAAAAGTCAAGTGCAGTCAAATCCACCCTCTGATGACGTGTGACTTGCAAAGTCATTGCTGTGTGACATAACTTGAAGCAAGAAATGCCACAATAACTGTGTCTAATACAGTACTATTTCCCATCCTCTTGTTAAAACTGCACCTGTTTATAAGAGATAGCTCTGTCCTAGGGAAGGATTACTCAACCTTAATAATTCTTCGTCTTCTTCCTTGTCACTGTCATATTTCATGCTGCAAAGGCTAGAAAAACAAAGGTCTCCAGGGGCTGGCATGGAGATATTTCTGAATCACGTACAAAGAGCACTGTAAGCAGATTCAGTCTTTTACCTGTCCAAGAGGGTCACTCTATCTGCTGCCTGCATTCAAAGGAAAGTACTAGCTCCTTTACAGGGTGTTTAAGTCCAGCCAAACCCATCTTATGGAAATGAGATTTTCTTTTCACTGCCTGTAGTAAACATCAAGGTTGAACTTTTATTCTCTGTGTTAGCAGAGCAGTGCTAATCATAGGATGAAATTCAGTTTGTGAGCTCAGAAGCAGGCTGTACAGAAAGCATGAAACACATCAGAAACACATCAGAAGCCTGTAGAATGAAATCAATTTACACTAGCAGAGATCAAGCCCAGTGTGTCTGGCATGGTCTGGTGAATACAACTGATGACTGGGGCAGCCATTTTAAGAATTTCAGTGGAGTTGCTCTAGGATTTCCAACAGAACACTTTTTCATCAGAAAATTACTTTTTGATCAAAATAATCTCTTTCCCAGGAACTCGTCCATCCAAGTGAAATCCTGAGCTGAAAAGCAGAAAATGTTCTCAAAACGGTCTTTTTTGAGCTTTTCCTTTTGGTTGGTTTGTTTGTTTTCCATAATGCTTTCCCTTTGGACATGTGCTCTTTTCTTATAAATGTTATATCTCAATCAGGGAAGTTATATAAAAAAATCAGTTTTTTCAGGGTGCAAGCTTCTGAGTGATCAAGTGAACTTTTACTAGTACTTTTTTCCTTTTGTTGAGAAACACTGAATTACTTCAGTTTTCATTAAGAACATGAATTGGTACAGCCTTCACTAGCATGAGCCTTTCTGTGAAATAAGAATCTGAGATCTTGCATAGCCCTGTTGCTCTTGCTCCCAGAAGAGATGCTGACACGGGCAAGGGCTCTCTCAGGGTGTATCTGCACAGATGGGAACAGGCAGACTCAATCTGCCTTTGCTCCATGGCCTTATTGGCACAGAGCTGTTTTCCTCAAGATAACCTTTTGAATCATGGCAGTGGAACAATAAGCTGCTGAGTATAATCCTGGGAGTTCCCAGCTTGCCCTGCAGCATTTATATAGGCAGGCCAAATCCTACATCCTGAGATTCCAAGCAAAAGTGTCATGGATGAAATGAGCAGTGAGAGCTGGGGATGAGGATGGCAACAGAGCATGGGAAGGAGGAAAAATAAACTTATACAATGTTGATATTGCTTGACAGTGCCTGAAAAGGTTAAGATCGCTCATGGGAAGTTGCAGAGCTTGTTTTTGTTACTGGGTTTTGCAATTGTTTTGCTGTTTTTTTTTTTTGTTTTTTTTTTTTTTTTTTACTTTGACAGCAAGTGTTGGGAGCTGAGATTAATTTTGTGAGATGGAGGAAAACATCTAATTGTGGTTTATGTGGGAGATACTAGAGATACCCAGGGAGACACTTTGCACTGCACACTTCCCAGGAGACACGTATTGTAATTTCTTCTCGTGTGGCCAGAGAGGGATGATCTTTATGGATCAGTATCTCTTATAGACAGCTGTTGCAAGGTTCCGTAATGTAAAATGGATTCATCTTTTCACCTGCTTTAATGAGTAGCACATTTTCTTCTTCTCAGTGTTTGTTAAATGCTACCAATCATCTCTCTGATGTAATAGATGCATTGTGGGAGATGACAGACATAATCCCCACTGCAAAGAGTTTGAGATCTAAATAATCTGCTTCAGTTTATCAGGCTCTGAGTGTGATAGCAACAAAATCAGCAGCAGCTGAGTAGCTCCGAGATGGTTATCAGCAGATGTTCATCCTCAGTCTTGTGGGACTGAACACTAAATGATTAATAATTCCCATTTTAAAGTAGAACACATTAACTGAGAAATCAGGATTTGCTTAGCTTTTGCTGAGTATTAGTGTAACTGAGATACAAATAAATAAATGAAGTTGCAGTGCTGCAAGGCAAAGGTTAGCTATGATTCTATTCCTTGTTTACTTAGGGTAAAGGATATTCTTTGGAGAAAATTCAGACAAAATAGGAATGTGAATTTAAAATGAGCTTGAGTGATGGAAGTGGCTATTAGATTGGATCAGGTAAAAGGATTATCCTTAAATACTACATTGATGCAGAAGGCTGGAAGTTGTTCTAATCAAATGTATTTAACTCCTAGAAAGCTGTTTATTTGATGCAGAACAAATTGATATAACCAATTTTCCATTAAAGAAAAGTATCAGTGAATATTACATGAAATTTACCTAAGTGTCCAGATTTCAGCAAGGACAGAGTTAATTTCTTAGTAGCTGGTATGGGGCTATGTTTTGGATTTGCACTGAAAACAGTGTTGATAACAAAGGGATGTTTTTGTTACTACTGAGCAGTGCTCACACAACATCAATGCCTTTTCTGCTCCTCATTACTTCACAAGGAGTTGGGAGGGAACACAGCTGGGACAGTTGACCCCAACTGACCCAAGGGATATTCTGTATCATAGAATGTCATACTCAGTGTATAAACCAAGAGTAGTTGGCAGGGGGCTGTGGGTTGCTGCTCAGGCAGTGGGAAATTATATTGTGCATCACTATTTTTCTCCCTTGGGTTTAATCTCTCTCTCTCTCTTTTTTTTTTTGTCCATTATATTCCTTTTCATTACAATTATTATGATTTTTTGTTGTTGTTGCTACTGTTCTCCTATTTTATTTCATTTTAGTTAGTAAACTGTTCTTAACTCGACCCATGAGTTTGGGTATTTTTTCTGGATTCTTTTTCCCATTCATCACAATGACAGGAGGAGGAGAAGTGAATGAGCCTGCTGCTTAGTTACTGGCTGGAGTTAAACCATGACAGTGAGACTGCCAGCATTTATTATGCATGTGTTGCTTTCACCGTTTCTTTCCTTAATGACAGAATAAACACTCTTCATTAGAGCAGTCATAAGTTAGTAACTGTCCTGAGATTACTTTGCTCAACTTTAACTTTGCATAACCAAGGTTTAGTAAAAGAACTTCACATGATTCAAACCACGGCATTGCATGCTCAAAGTATCACCAAAACCGTTATCAATATTTGCCCAATTACATTCTGCTGCCATCAAGTCATAGTTTTGTTGTTGTTGTTGTTACTTTGATGTACCCTTAAACAATGCTCAACAGCCTATAGTTCCTCTTTCCTCACAGTTTAAAGTATTCTACAGTGCTACACAACCTGTTCAAAGGATCCTTACGGACCTTCATTATATAATATATTTTCTTGGCTTGAATTAAAACAAAACACGTGCTCACTAGAGGTTTATCGTTTCAACAATAAGAAAACCATCTTGAGTTTTGCAACACACTTTAAGAAAACATAATTATGATATAAGACACAATAAATTTTTCACACATTTTGATTAGTTTTATCACATAATAGCCAACTTGAGGGTTAATTATATTTTGCAGTTACATTAAAACCATAGTAATTTTGTATGCCAAAATCTCGTATTTCTCATAGTGCTAAGCTCCCAGCTCAGAATTCTGTCATTAGATGCTACAGCACTTTACAAAATAGGTTAAGTGCCAGTCCTGATTTACTGATGAGGAAGCTGGAAGTGGAGAGGATTAAAATAATTTGTCTATAGTAGTCATATAACCAGCAACAACTGAGGGAATAAAGCAAAGTCCCAGTAGGGTGTATTCCTCATTGGATAACATCAAAATGATTGAGGGGTCTTGCATTGTTTATCTTACATTTACGTGTTATTTTATTTTAGTGGAGGTACAGTATTCTGAGGCTATGATTTTCAGGATGTGTCCTTGCAGAATGGGTTTTATTTTGTTGATTTTTAATGTATAAAGTGCTGGAAACAAGACTTTCCAGAAGTGGATGCAGATTTGGATCTCAATAATTTTGGAGAAGTTATCTGGAGAGCACTTGAATTGTTAGATGTTACTGAGCACTTAATCTGAATCTGGACATTTTAACAAAATGTTGATTTTGGCCTCATTTTCTGATAACGTCTTTCTGATAGCAATCTACTAATTGCCTAGCATTCTGTGGCCTCACTGTCTGTGTCAACAGTTCAGTAATTTATTAGATTTATTACAAATATAAAACTTACTAATAGGAATAAAATTCTTCAAACTCTAAGCCTTGGCATTAGTTATTACTTTCTTCGTGGTTTTTTTTTTTGTTATTTCTCTGTGATAATTGCCCCTTTTATCTTTATTTTCCTCTTAAGCCCTTGATATCTCATTTGATTTACTGGAAAAAAAATAGTCTCTAGTTGAGCTTCAAGCAGTGACATTGTAAAAACAATATGGATAAAAGAAAACTAGACTACAGAACTTTTTCTAGTAGGTCCTAATTGACTTTATCTTCTCATTTTGTTGCTTTCCTATTTGCACCATTAAAAATGTTTACATAAACCTGAATTTTCCCTTCTAATGTGGGAAGGATTTTTAAAGCATTATACAGTGATTTCTAAGTTATACACTCATCAAATTAACAAGTTTCAAAATGCACTATATCCTATCAGTAAGTCTAAAATAATTAATTAGATGAATTGTTCACTTTTAGCCATTTAAATAAATAGTATACACTGAAGCCAAGGCCTATTGAATCTCTTGTAATTATATGGCAAAATCCACATAAATCCAACTAATACTTGAATTAGATTAAAATCTTTGTTAATTTCATCATACCTTTTCTGCCTAGGATAGTATTCGAACTGGTGGAATTTGGTAAATTTGGTAGCACACTGCACTTGTTATGAACCGAAGTTCAAAATAAAAATGCACAGTTTTAGAATACAAATATTTGTGCTGAAGTTATTTGTAGTGAAAAAAATATCCTGGAAAGAAAGATTTCAAATACATTACAAACCTCGGTGTCAATGAGTATCTGGAATGTTGTAACGTGTCGAGGAAAACCTAATGAGTTTGTCTTTTTAAAGTAAAGTCAGAGATTTCTATATGCTTGTTTTGATGCACAGTTAATTTACAACCATTAGATTAAGATTCGTACAATTTTTTGTTGTTATTCTCCCCAAACGTGTTCAAAATATAGAAGTAAGACAGCAATGCTTTTCAATGGCCACTGTGAACCATCAGGTAAATAATTCATATTTTTTGCTGTATAAATACATAATTGTCTTTTCTGTAGAGAATTAGAAAGCATCCAAGTTTTTCTCCTTTTATTAACTTTATATAAATATGAGGGACATCACTCCAGAGACAAAGACAAGGGATCACTAAGACTCCTTTTAGATAAATTATGTACATTTTAACCTCTGTCTCTTTCTATACTTATTACAGACAAATCCCAACAACAGAAAGTTTTGAAGGCTGTGAAGCCTAGCATTTAAAAGATAGAAGATGTCAGACTTAAGATTGCATTATGGGTTTGGTATACATGAGCTTTCTCCCTCACCCATAGGATTCATGCATCAGCCAGTTCCTCAAATCCTTCTGTGAATACAGGAATATTAATCCTCTCATCATCTTGGCTTCTGCAGTCAACACTGTGATATTGACAGGCTCTGGAAATAAGGATTAATTTATTCTCACAGTACATTCATGGAGAGAGGTTATTTCCCAGTGTTGCTGTTGAATATCTGCTGCATAAACTAAGCAAGGAGCAAGTTTTCAGTAATTTGTGTTGGATAGAGTCCCTGCGGTCTTTTCATTGTTTGTTTGTTTTTCTCTTTGTTTTTCCCAACATAGTACTTAACCACTACATAGTATGTGACAGCTGTTGGAGGTAAAATATAGAAAAGCATAAGTAATCCAGGAAGTTCCTGGAATGCATTGATGATATCTTCCTTCTCCAAGTGATAAAGGAGTCAAAAAAGAGACATGCTGTGCTGGACCTTGTTCTCACCAACAAGGAGGGACTGGTGGTGAATGTGAAGCTAGAGGGCAGCCTTGGCTGCAGTGGCCATGAAATGGTGGAGTACAAAATCCTTAGGGTAGCAGGAAGGGTGCACAAGCTCATTACCCTGGACATCAGGAGAACAGACTTGGGCCTCTTCAGGGATCTGCTTGGTAGACTAGCATGAGATAAGGCCTTGGAGAGAACAGAGGCCCAAGAAAGCAAATTAATATTCAAGGATCTCCTCCTCCAAGCTCAGGAGCAATGCATCCCAACAAAGAGGAAGTGCCAGGAGGCTATATGGATGAACAAGGAGTTCCTCAACAAACTTAAACACAAAAAGCCTCTGTAGCCTTCTACACAGGGTGGAAGGACAGGTAGCCTGGGAGGAATGCAGAGGAACTGTCTGAGCAGCCAGGGATCAGATTGTGAAAGCTAAAGCCCTGATGGAATTACGTCTGACTAGGGATGTCAAGAGCAATAAGAAAAAGTTCTGTAGGTACATCACTGATAAAGAGAAGACTAGGGAAAATGTGAATCCTCTCCAGAAGGAAACAGTAGACCATGTTACCTGGGATATGGAGAAGGTTGTGGTATACAATGACTTTTTTTGCCTCAGTCTTCACTGGCAAACATTCGAGCCCAAGTCACAAAAGGCAAAAACAGAGAGTAGGAGAATACCCACTGTAGGAGAGGATCAGGTTTGAGACCATCTAAAGAACCTGAAGGTGCACAAGTCAATTGAACCTGATAAGGTTTTTCTAAGGTGTCCTGAGGAAAGTGGTAGATGAAGTGTCTAAGCCATTGTCTATCATATTTGAGAAGTTGTGCCAGTCTAGTGAGGTTCTCACAGACTGGAAAAGAGGAAACAACTGTCATTTTAAAAAAGAGAAAAAAAGAAGACTCAGAGAACTACAGGCCAGTCAGTCCCAACTCTGTGCCTATCAATATCATGCAGTAAATCCTCCTGGAAACTATGCTAAGACACATGGAAAATAAGGAGCTGATTGGTGACTGCCAACATAGCTTCACTAAGGGCAGGTAGTGGCTGACAAAGTGGCTGATCTTCTACAACAGGGTTACAACATTAGTGGATAAGGGGAGAGGGACTGATGTCACCGACCTGGACTTGTGCAAAATATTTGACACTGTCTTTCATGACATCCTTGTCTCTAAATTGCAGAGACACGGATTTGATGGATGGAGAACTCAGTGGATGAGGAACTGGTTGTGTGGTCATACTCAAAGAGTCATGGTCAATGGCTCTACATCTAAATGGACAGTAGCAAGTAGTGACTCTCATCACAGTTTAACATCTTTGTTGGTGACATGGGCAGTGGGAATGAGTGCACCCTGAGCAAGATTGCTGATGATACCAGGCTGTATGGTCCTGTTGACACACTGGAAGGAAGGGATGGTAACCAGATTGAGAGGTTTGAGAGGTGGACCCAGTCAAACCTCATGAGGTTCAACAAGACCAAGTGCAAGGTCCTGCATATATGTCAAGGAAATCCCAAGCACAAATGTGGTCTGGGTGGAGAATTAATTGAGAGCAGTCTTGAGGAGAAGGACTTGGGGATGTTGATGTGAACTGCAATGTGAACTGGCAACGTGTTTTTGCAGTCTTAAAAACCAACATGGGCTGTATCAGAACAAGCATGCACAGCAGCTCAAGGGAAGGGATTCTGTGACTCTGCTTTGCTGTTGTGAGACCCCATCTGCAATGCTGTGTTCAGTGCAGCACATCAACATTTGAGGAACAATGTGCTAGAGAAATCCTTTAGTCTGCTCTCTCAGTGGAGGTAAGGGATGGAGCAAAGATGCAAGGCTTATTGTTATGTTGCCAATCACAGAAGCACCTAAGAATGGTCATGTAGAAATTAAGGCTTCTCCCCCCTAAAAGACGATAGAGAAACTAGCTGCTCACAGCTGACATACTCTTTGTTGAGTGGAAAACTGACTAGATGGCCAGGCCCAGAGAGTGGTGGGGAATGGAGTTAAATCCAGTTGTTGGATGGTTACCAGTGGTGTTTTTCAGGGCTCAGTGTTAGGCCCGTCCTGTTTAACATCTTTATAAATGACCTAGACAAGAGCATCAAATGCATCCTCAGTAAGTTTGCAGATGACACCAAGTTGGACTGGAGTTTTGACCTCCTTGAGTGCAAGAAAGCTCTACAGAGGGGCCTGGACAGACTGGAGTGATGGGCCAAGGCCAATTGTATGAGGTTTAACAAGGCCAAGTGTCAGGTCCTGCACTTGGGCATCAACAATCCCATGCAACGCTACAGGCCTGGGGCATAGTGGATGGAAAGCTCCCCAGAGAAAAATGACTTGAGGGTGTTGGTTGACAACCATCTGAACTTGCATGCCCAGGTGGCTAAGAAAGCCAGTGTTATCTGGGCTTCTATCAGAAACAGTGATGGGCATAAAACAGGTAGGCAATGAAAATGGTGAAGGTTCTAGAGAACAAGTATGATGACAAGACTCACAAGTTTGAGTGAACTGGATATGTTTATCCTGGAGAAAAGGAGGTTGAGGGTAGATCTTACTGCTTTCTAAAACCACCTGAAAGGAGGTTGTGGTAAGATGGATGTTGGTCTCTTCTCCCAAGTAAAAAAATTATACGACAAGGAAAAAACATTACTCCCCAAAAGGATTGCCAAGCATTAGAACAAGCTGCCCATGGAAGTGGTGGAGTCAGCATCTCTAGAAGTGTTTAAAAGATGTGTAGATGTGGTGCTTCTGGACGTGGTTTAGTGGTGGACTTGACAGTGATGGGTAAACAGTTTGACTCAGTGATCTTAAAGGCCTTTTCCGACCTAAATAATTCTATGATTCTAAAGATTCTCCTGTGGTCTAGGTATGTTCAACATATTGTGCATCTTCTGTCCCCTAGATCATTTTTTCACTTTATCAAAGATATACATTATGAAATCACAGCATGCTAAACCTAAAAATTGTAGCAGGAATGGGTGTCTACCACAGAAAGTAGAATTGTGTAAGTGCAATACAAATATCTTCTTTGTGACACTAAATTATTTTTTTGTGTGCTGTTTTAAAGTACTTTGGTTTGGTTCTTGGTGTTATTTCCCTAGCTTGTTACACCTCCAACAAAAATAGGAATCTTTATTTTTTCTCTTGTTAACAGAAAACTAACCTGATTTCACTGAGCACAGCTGTCAGAACACTCAGACAGTATCGGAAGAACTTCCCACTACCAATAAGCTTTGAGAAGCATTGTAAAGCAAAGCTTTAATTACATTTGTCATTTCTGAGTCTCCAGTCCAGAAGTGATAAAGCAGAATTTTAAGCAAAGAAATTATTTTTGGTGTTGCAGTATGACAGTAATACAGTTATCATGCTGAGAATTTTACCTCTTCAGAAAAGCAACTGGGAGAAAATTTAGGCCTAAAAAGCATACTATGTGTATGTAAATTAACTAGGAATCTGCTGATACTGGAAGTTACCTTATTACTCAGAAGTCTAAATTAACTTTATGTTTTATCAGAGAAACCAAAGAGATACTATTTTTGTTAAGCTGAAACATGGTATATAAATTACAATTAGGTTTAGTAAGCTACCTGAAAATTTAGTTGTAGTAATAAAAACACAGCGCTAAATGTATAGTTATACTTGATATAAATGAGCACTTTGTTCAGGCAAGTATCAGATACTCTGCGTTAAACAAGCCTGGGCTAGGAAATGTGTTGAGAATATGAACATGTCCCCCAGTGTGCTGTGCTGGACCTATGACCACCTGTGATCGTTTTTAAGTAACTGGCTCTAACTAAGTTGATAGCGAGATGAGTTGGTCCCATATCTATTGCGGAAGAGGGAAGTGTTAGCAGGTGAGGCACATTCGATGAGAAGAAAGATAATGTCAATGATACTGTCAGCAAAGGAGCACTGTGTCAGACTCTGAAAAACAGACTCATTTGCGGGAAAATGGGCACTCAGATGATGACAAAGGTAGTCCTGAAGAACTGTCAGGTGGGAGAGCATGTCAAAGCAGTAAGTAACAAAACTGAAAAGTTACAAATGTTCCAGTGATTAGATGGTGATGTTGTCTGAGGTGATTTGAAAAGGCAAAATACCAAACCATCCTGAACTCCCCATGTTCTCCCCATGGATGACCCACGTTGGGGCAGGGTGTGAGAAGCTGCCACCATGGGAGGCCCCAGTTCATTAGTAACATTAGCCCATGGAAAGGACCCACATTTGAGAAGTTCGTGAAGGACTGTCTCTCGTGGGAGGGACCCCACAGTGTAGCAGTGGGAAGTGTGATGAGTCCTCTCCCTGAGAAGAAGCAGTGGCAAAGTCCACCTGTAATGAACTGACCGCAATTCCCATCCCTCATAATCTGTGCTGCTGGAGAGGGAAAGAAGGAGAGTCCTGGGAAGAGGGAGGGGTGGGGGAAGGTGTTTTTAAGACAGTTTTATTTCTCATCTCCCCACTCTTATTGTTCTTTTATTAAATAAAACATTTTTCTCCCTAAGTTGAGTCTGTTTGCCTGTGATGTCAATTGCCGAGTGATCACTCCATCCTTTCAACTCACAAGCCTGTTGTTTTATTTCTCTCTCTCCTGTCCAGTTTAGGAGGGAGAGTGATTTTGTGACTTGGTGGACACTGGGCTAAACAACCACAGGTAGCAGAATGCAAAGAGGTGAATGCAGTGGACAATGTGAAAATTGACACTAGAACTCAGCATTCATAGAAACACTGAGCTTTGAAAATAGTTTTCTTCTATTCTGACCAGGTTCTGTCAGGTTCGAGATCTGATGGGATAAGCATCAGAGCTATACTGATACATGTCCACGGCACTGATGCATGTGGCCTATGTTCCCACTGTTGGGGAAACCCAAAAAATTGAATACTGGCAGCAGTATCTTTAATATGTGTACAATATGTGATATGCATATATAGCACTGAAGGGCTCATGAAATTTCCTTTTTTCCTCTCTTCACTTACTCTTCCCTTAAGCATAGTCCATTCTGCAATGTGCACTCCTTCTACATTTTCTATTACTAGCAAATTTTCACAAAAAATGCCAGCAGCAGGAAGTGGTGAGGACAAAAAATATCCAGTGAAAAAGCAAGGACTTCTGACTTAGATTCGGAAAAAGTAGATTAAAGTTTCTTCTTAAATTGCTGTTTTAGGCTATCTTGGCAATATTAATCTAATCTGCACATATATGAAAAAATATTTTATGTAGCCTGATGACTGTAAGTGCTCATCTTTCAAAATTTTGCAGCAGATGAGTGTGATGATGGAAGAAATGTGCAAAAGAATGAAACTGTACCACTCTTTTTAAAGTGACTGAAAATGGAATTATGGACCAGATATCTTAAATTCAGTTCCCAGCAAAAAAACAAATCAAAACAAAACAAGGAGATGAGCAGCAGATAATAGAGATTTGTCAAAGACAGCATATGTCAGATCTATCTACTTTGCTTCCACAAATAAAGTAACTGACACCATAAGTAGAATAAGAGCAGTAGATGCCATTTAACCTGATTTTAAAGCTTATTCTGGTATAAATCAAAGATGTTAAACTGATTTCCTGCAGTCGAAAATGTACCTTGATATAATTAGCTCACTTGAGGAGTTTCAGTAGAGTATTATAACTCTGAAAATGCAAACACAGAAGCAACACATCTTTGGTAGCTTGGAACAAGCAAAAGTAACCAGATATAGCAGGATAAATAAAGTATTATTGAGGAAATATGTTGCATATGAAATGTAGTGTATTGTTTTAATAACAGCTATACAAAAGAAGTTTGCAAACAAAAAAAATCTTTGAGAGAATCTTGAACTTCTCAGTGGTTACATTTTTTTTAACACAAGGTTATCCAAAACAGGGAATAAGCATTTTCACATCTCCTACAGTTTTTCTCAAGGTGACTATCTAAAAATAGAGACATCAAAAATTGCTAGTAATTGCCCATTTGATTGCTATTAATTTTTAAACCTATGTAAAACTTTACTAAGGTTAATAGAAGCTATTTCTGAATTAGACTATTTTTTACTTAATAATTAAATGACAAAAGGTATCTGAGATATCTGTACTGTGTTGATATATGTGACTCGGAACTTATTAAAAATCCTTATCCACCTGGAATTAACAGTTTTGGAATTTGAACCTAAGCTCAAAATCTAAATTTGAGCACTAACTAAATTGGCAATGGAATCCTATTCTTTCGGATGCTGTAACACAGTTTCTCATATGATAGATTTTGAAGCTCTCTCTTCAAATGTTTAGGAAGGTATAACTGCTTTACCCAATATAAGCGTTATACCTTTTTTTTTCAGAAAATAAAAAGTTTATGGCTTAGAAGGAGTATTTTGCATGTGATTCTTTCTACCCAATACTATTTTATTGGTACTAAATTTATCTCATTTTGCACAATTAGGACTATTTTTCCTATGGTGGTAAGTGACTTTCCTGTCTTTATCTCAACTCACAAGTCTTCTGAGTCCTATTTTTCTCTTCCCTGGCCCTCTGAGGTGGGATGTAAACAAGTGATTGAGTGGGAGTTTTGCTGTTAGTTGGGGCCAAACCTCTGAATCTACAAAGCCACAAGGAAGTGTAATAGCAACTTAGAAAAACCAGCAGCCAATATTCATGTTTATGCTAAACAGGAAGGCCATGGCATCCAGCCCTTGTATCACTTGGATTCATTTAATGAAAAGCTGAAAATGACAATCACTGGGGAGAACATGAGTACCTTTAAGGAAGGAGGGTGCTAATGTTGAATTTACCTCTGTTACTTTACCTCTGTTCAAGAGAAAGGTATTACTGACAGGTGCCCTAGAACTATACTCGTATGTCTAATTGCTTTGGGTGTGCTTATATATCACATTAGATGGAGCACAGCAGGGTTTCTTAGTACTTCAGAAAAACTAGACTGTTAACAGGTTTTTTGTATGTTTAAGGAAATCTCCTAGTATTATTCACTTTCAGGCTGTTTAATGCTTGAAACACTATTCTCTGCAGCAATGGTAAGCTGGTTAAAGGGGAGGTAGTTACTGTGATTGTTTTTCCTTGTTCCATTTTATTCTTTTTATGATTCCTTTGTCTCTAATAGAGAGTCGTGGAACATAACTGCATTTTATTTCAATATTGTCATGATGATGGATTTATGTTTGGAAAATATTTCCTGTAATATAGATAGTGATAGAAAACATTTATTGTATCCAAAGTCTAGATAAGATATTAGGGTATGGACTCTCTGAACTGGACCCTGTATCTCCACAACAGATTTTTCTGCATGTGCATGCCAGGTGGAAGGCCAATAGATCTGGAAATAAGACTCTTCCAAATCAAGTTATTTTTTTCTTAAATAAAATAGAGACAAACCAGAAGTCATTAAGTTTCTACTCCCTTGTTATTTTTCTAAAGAATTCACATGGTCTTCTTAGGAAAAGGAATTCTTACTTTCTCAGAATGACAATCTCTGTAACCTCTGTTTGCTTTTTTTTGGTATATCTATATTTTTGAAGGAACAGTAACATCTGCATGTCACATTCCCTAACTATTGCTTCTCCCAGGAGTATGGACAAAGAGCTTATGCTGTGTGTTGCTCTTCATAAAGTGGTCAGACATCACTACTTTCTCTGAATGATACTATGGATGAAAACAATTTTTCTGAAGTGCATCTCAAAGCTTTGGAAGGAAGGTTCTGCATAGTGTTGTGCCATAGTGTTGTGTGTGTTCTCAGGTGAGATGTAAATCTGAATGATTCTATATTAGCCTCTGTGTTATGGATGGCCTGAAGTGCAGAATGGTATGTATCAGACCAGTGTCAATATCTACATCTGAGCTTGCTGGCTTGGATATCTCTGTAGTAAACATAGAGAAACAGAGCAACTTAGGACAAAGTTCATCTCATCCTGAAACACATCTATCCCTGAAAAAGTCATGGAAAGTGACCCTCGGTTATAAAGCTAAAATAAAAATGTTGATAACATATTTTTTAAAATTTGGCAATCTCAGCTGCCTACAGAGAAAAATTCAAATGTAACTACATGGCTAGCTGCTTCAGTGGAGGAAGAACTTCGCTAGAAAAAAATGATTTTTACTAGATAATCACTCACTTTATTTCAGAGAATATACTGGGAAATGATGAATGAGTCCACCATGGCTAAAGTCCATCATGGCTATGATTCTATGATGCCAAAGACTTAAGCTTCCTTAAATGACCATTGGCAGGACTGTCTTCCAAGCTCTTCATAAAAACTTCTAAAAATCCTTGGTGATATGTCAACAGGTCCTGACGGGATGCATCCTAGAGTGCCGAGGGAGCTGGCTGATGTGATTGCTAAGCTTCTCTCCATCTGAACAATCATGGAGGACAGGCAAGGTGTCTGAGGATTGGAGAAAAGTCAATGTCACTCCAGTCTTCAAAAAGGGCAAGAAGGACAACCCAGGAAATTACAGGCTGGTCAGCCTCACCTCCATCCCTGGAAAGGTGATGGAACAACTCAGCCTGGATGCAGTCACCAAATATATGAAGGAAAAGATGGTTATCAGGGGGAGCCAATATGAATTCACCAAGGGGAAATACTGTTTGACCAACCTGATAGCCTTCTACGAGGGCATAACTGGATGGCTATATGAGAGGAGAGTCATCTACCTGTCAAAAACTATTGGCCATGTCATCACAATTTCTGTCTCTTCAGATTCTCTTGCAAATCTCATGTTCATGTATCCCTAAGGAAAATTAGTTTTGCTTGATGATGAGATGCAGATGTAAGACATTAGGAAAAAGTCTTCCTTTATATTAGTTTGTGGAACCAGCTTACTCACAATTACAAGATCTAATGAAAGAGAGGGCTGGAAATGAGTAGTGGCAACTAGGAAGACAGTGGGATTTCCTTTATGAGTAGCCTGAAGTATAAAAAGTGCTCTTTCATCCTTAAACACGAAATCTCCAGAGTTATGAGACTTGACATCCTGAGATATCCATGGCAAGAATACTGAAGAAACAGTCTTGGTGCCTAAACAAATGCTGCTTCAGAGCATCACTTGATGGATATCTAGGTATCAAAGGTTTAGTTTTGTGTATTTAGTTTTGTGTATATCTAATGGCTGACTGAAAAACACTTGAACAGAAATAGATCTTCAGCCATCCTGCCTTGCAGTAAGAGAATCCCCAAAGTCAATAACCTAGCTGTCCTCTGCAGAAAAGCCTAGTAGAATCACAGAATCACACACAGAATCATAGAAAGGTAGGGGTTAGAAAGAGACTTTTAGTGGTCATTTAGTCCAACTCCTCTGCAAAAAGCAGGTCCACCTAGATCAGGTCACAAAGGAACGTGTCCAGGTGGGATTTGAAGACCTCCAGAGGAGACTCCACAACCCCCCTGTGCAGCTTATGCCAGGAATCTGTCCCCCTGACAGTAAAATAGTTTTTTTCTTATGTTTAAATGGAACTTTTTGTGTTCCAGCTTCATCCCATTTTGCCTTGTCCTGTCACTAGATACAACAGAAAAAAGCAATGCCCCAGCCTCCTGACATCCACCATTTAGATATTTGTAAATATTAATGAGATCCTCTCACAGCCAATGTCTGTTTCAAATTAGCATCAGCTCCAGGTATAAAGCTATTCCATCTGCTTTTGAATGGGAAAATCACAAAAATTGTTTCATGGAACTATCAGATCATGAAATGGTTTGGGTTGGAAGGGACCTTCAAAGCTCATCTAATGCTCCTCAGTTGGGAGCAGAGATGTCTTTTACCAGCTCAGGTTGCTTAAAGTCCCCTTCAACCTGACCTTTGAACATTTCCAATGATGGGAGATGCTGAGGCTCTCTGGACCACCTGTTCCAGTGTCTCACCACCCTCATTGCAAAAAATGTCTTCCTTACATCTAATCTAAATCTACACTCTTTTTTGATACCCCTTGTCTTGTTGCTATCCATCTTACCAGCTTCCTTTAAATATTCAAAGGCTGCTCTAAGGTGTCCCCAGAACCTTCTCTTCTCCCTGCCAAGCAACCTCAACTCTCTCAAGCTTTCCTCATGGGAGCGGTCTTCCAATCCCCTCGTCATCTTCATGATCCTCCTCTGTAGCTACTCTGACAGGTCTTTCATGTGTTGAGGACTTCAGGACTGGATGTAGCATTCCAGGTGGGATCTCACAAAAGCAAACTAGAGGAGGAGAATCACCTTGGTTGATGGCATCCTTTCTCTGAATGAATGAACTGAAACCCCTCAACTTGGTGTCATCTGCAAACATGCTGACAGTGCACTCAGTCCCACTGTCTACGTCAGCAATAAAAATCTTTAACAGTGCTGATCCCACTACAGAGTCTCAAGGTATATCAGTTGTTACTGATCTCCATTTGGACACTGAGACATTGACTCACTCATTGTATGTGACTATCCAGACAATTCCTTATTGATCAAAGGAGGTGGGGCACAGGTAGGTCTCCTCTCTTGGAGACATTTTATATTGATTGATGTAAAACAAATGGGATTTGCATGCAAGAAGCTTATTAGAGGCACTGAATCTAAAGCCTCTTGAGAGCTTTCAATTCAGTGTGTCCTGTCAGGAAAAATGTAGAGAAACCAATATGATGAAACTCCTAGTGAAGTGGTGCTTTTCCCAAGAGTTATCTACAATATATTCTACTGGAGAGATTGAGATAAATTCACCTCTAAATGAGCCATTAGTCTTTTAACTCATGCTCCCATTTTGTATATGAGAGAACCTTGACCCTAAATCAAGAGTTTTGGCTTTCAAAATCAGGTATCTTGTTTCCTTTTCAGTGTTTCTTCATGGAGGGACACGTTTATGACATTAATTCCTGCAGCACCCTATTCCCTTCTTCCTTCTTCACTGTTTTCTGACAAGTGTTGGACTTCAGTTATCTTGAACACATCTACAGGATTGAATGCTTGAATATCCTGTTTCAAGGTCTCTGGGTTAATGTGTTGGCTCTGAGTTTTAAGAAGCCTATTGGATATAAACCAATAAGAGATTTAGGTATCTTCATAAATCTTGCTATTAATCACAGCTTAGATGTCATCTTTATGGTCATTTTGAGAATATCAGAGGTGCCTAAATGGTAGGCTTGGGTGGTTATATCTCAGAGGTGACATCTTGGAGTATCTGAAATGAAGTAAAGTTCTTCATTTGCTACTGTCTTCTGTGGAGACTTTTCAATATATGGGCAACATCAACAAACCAACTCTCTCTCCATATTTAAAAATCTGTGATATATGGAATTTCTTAGACAAGATGTTCTTACTTGTAATCAATTTTTGCATTGCTTAAGAATTTTCAACTGTAGGAACATCCTGGGTCACCGAATCTGTTCTGATGTTTTCCTGCAGTCATGTCATATAGCAATAAATGTATCAAGCTCAGTCTCAAAATAAATGTTGTTGTTGTTGTTGTTGTTGTCTCTCAGCATTGCAATTGGGTCATAAGACCTAAATCTTTCTCTATTAATGGGATATTTTCTTCTAATTCTACAGGCAATAAATTCAAAGAGTATTTTGTGCTATATTTTCACCAAAGCCATTATTTGTATTATATACATTTCCTCTTTTTCTGAAGTCTGTCTCTTCAGTCACTGTCTTCAAGTGTATTTATGGGTCTCAAGGTACCTCTCTGTTTTCATTTTATCAGTTTTTACAAATCCATTCTCCTGCTCTTGTAAGATGGGCTCTGTGTTCCCTACATATTCTGTCAACGCTTGCTCCAATTGGAATTCAGCATTTATCACTATATTCAGTATATTCCAAGATTTTGTTGTTTTTCATGGTCTCGCCATTTTAGCAGTTCTTTATGATTTACTGAAAAGCAGAAACCTCTTCTCTGTCTCATCTTGTTCCTATTACAGAAGTCTCTTCCAGACACAAGATTCACATCTGTCCCAGATAGGCTCAGTATTTTGGACGCTTAAACTTCCTGCAAAGGAGTTTGGCAGTTTCATGAGAAGCACTACTAGAAGCTCACAAGCTGCTTCTGGTTCAAATCCACACTGCGATTAGTTATCGAATCCACTGCAGAGATTGAAGACCTGAAAGTTGGTTTGTCATGGAGAAATAAAGTCAATATCCTCTTAGAAAGTCTCTAGAAAAGCTTCACTGTGACATGTGCCTATTACCTTATCTCAGTCATTTAACAAGCTATTAGTAATTTAGTCAAACAACCAAACTGCTTGATAACATTAACAGTTCCACTCCAAAGGAGTGAAGTTCAGAAGATTGAATCTGTCTCCTTAAGAATCATTTATTGCTGGAAGGCAGGAAAAAGGAGGAGAGAGATTAAGCAGTAATGAACCCTTGAACAGATTATAAGTAATAATGGAAGTACTAAACCTAGCATGTTTCCTAGATTTTCTGCTACAAAACATGATTGCACTTGTGAAACGTGAAAAAAAAGGCAGAAAGATCTTGACTGTGCACGATAATTAACCTCTCCAATTTGTCTCCTGAATGTTGGAGAGAAATGCCTGATGGATTTCATCTTGGGATGAAAAAGAGATTAAATATATATTTTATTCCTTTTGACATACAACTCTAATAGGTCTTTGGAACCCTCTCGATCATTTTTCATATTTTAAATGAATACTTTATTCACTCATCTTCATATTTTTTTTTAGTTAATTTTTTTTTGATTGTTTTATTTCTCTGCAGCCTGGATTGACAGGTATTTTCTGAATGGGAATCTTAAAATAAGGTTATTGGAACTTTCTTGAATCATTCACCAACCCAATATGATTCTCCAAAAAAGATGAAAGTAACAAGAAACATACAGCTACACAGAGTAGTTTAGGAGTCGACAGCATTGAAGTCACCCAGCATTTGTGCTTTCCAAGGCCACTACTAGCTAAAAACGTTTCTTGGCATGAGCTGTGACAGTGAGACCAATGCCAGAGTCCTGAGGATTAAGGAAGCGTTTGTGTAGGTTTGTACTCAGCACTCTATTTCTCTGTAATGGTGTCACTTAGTCCCCATGGACTAAGCTCAGGGGTGGAAGCTCACATTATGAACCAAAGGTAACTCCTGCTTCTGATGATTTACTGAAGTTAATTTTGAAACTGGCAGCAAAGTGCTGAGTTAGGTCCCCATTCAGTCTGTCTCACCTTTCCCTGCTCAGATTTGTATTACTTACAAGGAGCTTTGTTCAGGAAGGAAATTAAAATAAACAGTAGATTTAAATGTTCCTTAATTATTGAGAGAGGTTTTATTCTCCCCTGATTTCACATGAACTCATATTCTACCCAACTGTGCAATGCACTGTTTTGTCATTGAGCCAGTGTTCCTGAAGAGGAGATAAGCATTTTGGATTACTGGTTTAAAATATGCCAGGCAGCTGAAGATAATCTATTGGATTATACAATTCTCTTGTTCTAAGATGTAACACATCTAAGTTATTTTTTGTCTCCTGAATATGTGTGGCACTTTTAAATTGTTTGCACAATGTAATAGATACTTAATTACGCTAATCTGGTGATTCTGGTACTTAATTTTAAAAATGTTTAACAATTTATTTTTCTTTGGCACAAGGTGAAGACTAAGATGACAAAGAGCTGAAATTCATCTGGGCTCTAGAATTTTTTAGGTTGCAAAAGACCTTTAGGATCAAGTCCAACCATTAACCTACCACTGCCTTGTCCACCACTAAACCATGTACCTGATTGCCACATCTACATGGCTTTTAAATATCTCCTGGGATAGTGACTCCACCACTTCCCTGGGCAGCCTGTTCCAATGCCCAACAACCCTTTCAGTGAAGAAATTCTTCCAAATACCTAATCTAAATCTTTCTTGGCACATCTTGAGGCTATTTCCTTTTGCTCTTTACTTGGGAGAAGAAGCCAACTCCCACCTCACCACAACCTCCTTTCAGGTATTTGTAGACAGTGATCATATCTCTTCTCAACTTCTTGTTCTCCAAACTAAATCACTCCATGTCCCTCAGCCACTCCTCCTCGGACTTATTTTCTTTAAACTTCAACAAGCTTCATTGCTCTTTGGACATCTTCCTTGGTCCATGCAAAAAGTTTTCTAATCTCTTCTGTCGTTAATATTTAGATTGAAAAATGTTGCATTTACTAAAGTAATATGTCCTAGCGTCAATTTGAAACTTGGCTAAACGTTTGTTGTACTAAACCTGATTAAAAATGTGTAGAAAGTGCTGAACTTTTGTAGAATCACAGAATCATAGAATCATTTCAACTGGAAGAGACACCATTGAGTTCAACCTTTGTCCCACCCCTGTCAACCACTAGACCATTTCTCTAAGTGCAACATGCACCCGTCTCTTAAACACCTTCAGGGACTCTGACTCCAGCACCTCCCTGGGCAGCCTGTTCCAATGCCTCACAATCCTTTCAATAAAGAAATTCAGTTAAAAAATTCAGTAAAGAAATATCCAGTCTGAACCTCCCCTGGTGCAATTTGAGGCCATTTCCTTTTGTTCTATTGCTTGTTACTAGGGAGAACAGATCGACCCCTGCCTTGCTACAAATTCAAGTAGTTGTAGAGGTCAATAAGGTCTCCCCTGAGCCTTCTTTTCTCTGGGCTAAACAGCCCCAGATCCCTCAACCATTCCTTATAGGAGATGTGCTCCAAATCCTTTCCTAGCTTAGTAGCCCACCTCTGTATCCTCTTCAGCTCCCTACTTGTAAAGAGAGGCCCCAAACTGGACACAGTATTTGAGGTGCAGCCTCACCAAAGCTGAGCACAGGGGAATGATCACCTCCCTCCTCCTGCTGACAACACTGTTCCTGACACAGGCCAGGATGCCATTGGCCTTCTTGGTCACCTGGGCACACTGCTGGCTCACATTCAGCTGCTGTCAATCAACACTTACAGATGCCTCCCTGCCTGACAGCTTTCCAGCCACTCCTCCCCAAGCCTGTAGCACTGCTGGAGGTTGTTGTGGCCCAAGTGCAGGACCCAGCTTGGCCTTATTGAAACTCATGGCACTGACCTTGGCCCAGCCATCCAGCCTATCTAGATCTCTCTGTAGAGCTTCCCTACCCTCAAGTAGATCAACAGTTCCACCCAGCTTGGTGTCATCTGCAAACTTACTAAGGGTGCACTCTTGTAGTAATACACCTGAAGGAAAAAGGACCTGTGGCCCATCCAGACTTTGGTTATGTGAGACTGTAAGCTGCATGAGGCTCAGACACAGGCCTCGGATGCAGGTCTCAGACTTGCGTTACCTCAGCCTGGGAACAGTGGGCCTGAAGAATCTTAAAGGACGAGTTGCTCGTTAAGAGTATAGATATGCAGGCAGCTGTGTGTGGGAAAGAAACAGTGTAAGCTTAAAAGAATGTAGCAAGGCAGAACCTGAAGGAGTATGTGAAACCGCCAGACTTATCTCAAAAAGCTCAGCTGCCCTTTAGAGAAAAAGATCAATTAGGGTTATTGTAATTAAGCTAGCTTTGCATTTCTTGTAAAAGTCTGATGATCACTAATAAAGTGGAGAGTTATGACCTTAACCATATTGGTGTTGCTGTCATTTTTCCGGTGGTGCTCTCTCCGACACACTCTATCCCTTCATTTAGATCATTAATAAAGATATTAAATAGGAGTGGCCTCAGCACTGAGCCCTGGGGGACACCACTCATAACCAGTTGGATTTGACTCCATTGACCATGACTCTTTGGACCCAACCATCTAACTATTTTTTCACATGGAAAGTGTCTGCCCATCCAAGCCAAGAACAGTCAATTTCCCTAAGAGAACACTGTGGGAAAGTGTCAAATGCCTTACTAAAGTAAAGGTAGACAACATCTAGAGCCTTTCTGTCTTTCAATATGATTGGCACCCTGTCATAGAAGGAGATCAGATTTGTTAAACAGGGCCTGCCCTTCATAAACTCAGGCTGACTGGTCCTGATAACATAGTTGTCCTGCATGTGCTGCATAATAGAACTTGGGATGATTTGCTCCATCAGCTTCCTGGGCACTGAAGTCAAACTGACAGGCTTGTGACTTCCCAGATCATCCTTCTGTTCCTTCTTATATATAGGTGTTATTTTGGCTGATTTCCAATCAGATGGGAACTTCCCAGTCGGCCAGGAGTGCTGATAAATGGTGGACAGTGGGTTGGTGAGAACCCTTGCCAGTTCCCTCAGCACTCTAGGATGTGCTCCATATGGCCTCATAGATTTGTGCATATCAGTGTAGAGCAATAGGTCACTGACCATCTACTCCTGAATTGTAGGGGTGGCATTTTTCTTCTCATCCCTGCCTCTTGGCTTGGGGGGCTGACTTTCCCTAGTGGAAATGCTTGTATTACTAAGACTGAAGCAAATAAGGCATTAAGCACCTCAGCCTTTTCCTCATCTTTGATTACCAAATTTCCTTCTGGATCTAATAGGGGATGGAGACTCTCCCTGGTGTTTCTTTTGTTGTTAATGTATGTATAGAAAATTTTCTTACAGTAACTTTACTCTTTACCTCTAAAGCAGTTTGACTTTTAGCTGGGTTTTTGACCTTCTAATTGTCTCTTTACATAACCTAACAATGATCTTGTACTCATTATGAGTGGTCTGCCCCTTCTTCCCTCTTCTGCCCCTTATTCCTGATTTTAAGTCAAATCTCCCTACCCAGCCAGGCCATCTTCTTGGCCTCTGGCTCATCTTAAGGCATGTGGGGATCTTTGTGAAAAAAACCCAAATGGTTGTCTCAAACTTCTGTCTTCAAAGCCACCGGTTAAAAGAGTAAAGTCAGAAGAAGTGACCTGTGGAGGGACTCCTGTGGAGGGGATTGTGAGATTGATGTATTTTACAAGCAGACAGGCGTCTTGAGAAACCTTTGTCTCAGATCCAGCTGAACTTACTAGGTGAGTTGCAGATGGCATTCCATTATTTGCTTAGGGCAATTTCAACAGAAAGTCCTTGCCTGAGGCTTTCCACCTCCTCTCACCTCTAATGCAAACACAGCAACAGCTGCTCCTGATGAGACAAGAACAAAGAACTGGCTTCCAAATATAAGGGTGGCCCTTGCCCAGACCTGGAGACTCTTACCTGAAGACTCCTACCACTGAGAAACAACACCAAGGGCAACAACCTATGGATCTATGGGTGGTGAAACTTTGGCTTTTCCCCCTCTGTCTGTCTATCTGTCTTTCTTTCTTTCTTGCCCTCTTCTCTTAAGGCTAATCTCTTTTTGTAGAACTTAATCACAAATAAAACCCAGAAATCTGACTTCATTTATGAATCCAAACAATGCAACATGCTATAATTTACTCATTGCATATGCATGCTTTGGAATTGCATAGGATCATTGAGCTCTGAATCTGGGAAACCTTACATTAAAAAAATACCAGAATATGTAACTTAGAAAGGTTTTTTTTTCTCTTGTTCTTTCAGAAGTTTGACTAGAAGATGCTTTACTTTATTTGATCAGATGCTGAATGCTTCCATGATCGTTTTACATTCCTAAGCTTCCTAAAGCCCTAAAATTTAATTTAGTTAAATCCTGTTTCCAGATCAACATGAATAGACAGAGCACCAACTAGTCCCTCTGTTCCAGTAATTAATCATTTGTCTGAATTTTTAAATGGCCTGAGAGTTAAAAAGTGTGTCTATTGGACATTTTCATTTGTAAAGTTTCACTTCCTGATCATTAGTTTTATGATAATTTCTTCTGCTAAAGGGGTGCTTAGTATCCAGTATTTTCCTCTAATGAAGTTAGTTCTGCATTGTAAGAAGCATACAGCTAAACAGATTGAAATTATCTGTATTCCAAGGGCAAGAGCTCTGATAGCTGTTTCCTGCGATACCTCCTGTTGTTTTATATTTTTTCCAAAAGTCAGACATGACAACAGTATTCTGTATTTTCCTATCAGTTTCATTATTTTTATATCCATAGGTAAACTCATCTCCAAGATATTATGTCTTTCTTCTTTTCTTGCAAATTTAGAAAACACAGTAACATTTTCTTACTCATAAAATATTTTCCAGAGTAATGGTTTTCAAGCCAGGAATACTCTGTTCTTAAAGTACAGCCTTTCTACACAGAGATTTAACTGTGGCTGTTTTAAAGAGGCTATTTGAGTTAGCCCAGCTCAATGGATCTGACAGACTTTTATTTGTAATTATGTTCTCAGAGGTCTTTTCACCATCCACACATTTCACCAACAGTTATTTGAGAATCACTTCTGCATATTGATAAAAGGTTTTAGTAATTCCCTGACTCCTATCCTTGCAAAATCTCTGTAGATAGCTGATGGCAATCTCCCTGTTTTTGAGAACTGTCAGTCTGCTACTGATGCCTTTAATTTTAGGTACATGTATATTGTTAATGTGAGGTTCTTAATCCTAAAATAATAATTGTAAAAAATCAAACAGTTATAAAGCTCTGATAATATGGTACGTACATAGTTGTCACTATCAAATAACCAGTAATAGCTTCAAGGAATTAATTTCTATAGCTGTCATGTTGAAACAATACTCTGCATGTAATTGTCTGTGGACATAGAGTACAGTTATTCAGACTTAATTATTCCTTCTCTGATCACAAAACCTTAAAGTTTCAACTAGTATGTACCAAAGGTGGTACATAATTTGTCTTCTGTCCTTATAACTAAACAGACCTCTAGTGTATTTTTAATAAATATGGTCTGACCTTGAAGCTCTCTTCCTAAATAAAGAAGACATCTATAAGAAGTATAGTTAATCAGTTGGAGCACAGTGCAACCACTCTAGTTTTCTAAGACCAATTTTGACATTGATTTAATATGTTATACTAGGAGAATCACATTTTTCTGGTCAAGAGTGAAACAGCTATTATGTCTACCTATCTATCTAATATATAATAATGAAGTCACTCAACTTCAGAAAGTAGCTTAGGAGCCTCAGCAGAAAGACACAAAATGGAAATGCAAAATATTACTTAACATGAGCTCTTGCAAGGAATTACATTCATCACCAGCTTCTCAACTAGAATCTAAAAGTTACCAATTGAAATGTATTAATTGCAAAGTGTACATTTAAAGCCTAGGCTTATCAACATAAACCTATAAAACCCCTGAAAAAGATCTATGTACAGAAATCTGACTCTTTAGATAGTTTCTTACTTAATAGGCATTGATTATATTGCCTATAGAGATAACAGAAACATTTTAGATGCTATGATAATGAGAGTAGCACAACAACCAAGCAGCTAAACTGTTATCCATTTTTTACTGCAGTTTTATTTTTTGAGTTGATATTTTTATTTCAAAATGTTTTCAAAAGTTAAGTACCAGTATTGAAGTAGATTTGCTGAACTGAAGCCTATTTGTTCTGGCCTTATGATCTGGATTTTCAGTGAAGTAAGAAAAATACAGTAGTGATATTGTACAGACTGGATTCTAAATGAGGCAAATTTGTTAAGAAGAGATATTATCTTTTACTACACCAACTGAAAATGTCAGTGGTACAGTTTCTACCAGAAAATGACCCATTGTTTAGACAAATGGATTTTTTGAGATTTGTTTCTCATTTTCCAGACAATCTTTTATTTTATTTTTATTGGCATTTGGTTTTGTGAAACATGTCTAGCAAATATCTGTGATGAGTTTCCCTTACCATACTCATTTGAGCTTTCAATGCCTTTCTGAATGATTATCCAGAGTAATCCACAAGACCTTTCTACAAAGCAAGAACTTGAATGTATTTTGTATGAAACAGTAATGGGATAACATTTTTAAATGATCTGCCTGCAATTTGGTGCCTTATCTACTAAACATGCTTGTCCTACATATCAACAAAATTTGGGGCTTTTTTTGAAAGAGGGGGATATTTTTTTCTGTTTGCTATGAAACTATGAGTCTCAGCATACTGAAGAGTAGGCCTAGCTGCATTCCTGAATATGTTTCTTAATCTTACCATAATTTGTGATAAAGTATGGATGCCATTGAAAGTATCAGTTACAGATTGCCTTTTCTCCCAGTCAAAGAGATTTAGTCAAGAATAGCTTCCTACCTCATCGATACTAGTGCCTATATTGCTTTAACCTTACTGCAGATATATAAAGCCCCATGGCATCTTCCTCCTAATTCCTTATAAAATCTTGTTATCCAAGAAAAACTTTTTTTTTTGTTTTGCTACCATATCATTTAACTTAATTTAAAAAGTATTAAAATAGACCTTGAGCCTTGTGAGAGTGTAAGTTCACTTCTTAAGTGGTCTCAGACAAGGCAGACACATTTGTATCCTTTCAGAGGTATCTCAAAGAAGATTTTCATCTCAGCAATTTAAAAAATCCTCCAGCTTTTTACTATTTACATTAGATGGAATCCAACAGAACAAATATAATAACGTTTGCTTAGAAGAAAAATAGAATGGATTTAAGATTTTCTTCTGCTTTAAGCAACAAGTGTCAGTTCCAGGCTTTTCTGAACAGGTCCAAATATTGTTGGCAAGCTGATGCTGTTACTTTTGAAGGAAGCGGTAAGGCACGTTTTCATCCAGGTATCACTGTCCTTATGAAATGACCCTTGTATTCCTCTCAGTGGTGACATCTTGCTTATAGACTGAGTAAGAAATGAAAAGAAGGAAAATATATACCTCCTGAAGCACTTTATTCTCAGCAAAGGTTAAGTGGGAGCTGTACTTCTTTTATTTGTTTTGCTTTTATCGTTTTTCCCTAAGAGTGAGGCAGCAAGACTCGTATAGGAGAGATTTCTGAATAGCTGTGAGGAAGATTCCCTTTTAAATAAGCAATGAGAATGCAAGAATCATTGTTGTCACTTCTGCTTTTGCCATTTCCCACAGAGATGAATTTTGACTTCGAAGTTGAATGCAGAGGACAGTGAGCAATTTTATTGCCGTGGGATGGGAGCAAAAACCAGACAATTCAGTTGTGATCTGCATCATGATCTCCTTAACTAATCTACTTCTGCAAATACATGGATTTTCTTTTTTTTTCTTTTTTTTTTTTTTACAATTACTTTCATTTGCATTCTGTCTGGTAGGCTGAAATATAACCAAAATTTGAGTCTCTAATCAGCTCTATTCAGCCAGATCCTGCCTACCTGTGCATTACTTGTTTGCTTCTACCTCCTTTGTATGTGCCTTGTTTCTTAAGATCCTTTACAATATACATGCCGAGTAGCACTCAGGCTTGATTTACATGTACAATGCATTTGTGCACAGAGGAGCAATCACAGCAAGTTTATACACAACCCATCATTAATCTGTTCAGCAGTGCATTCCCGTGTTACTGTGGAGACTCATTGACTTTCCAGAATCACACAGGGCAAAATTCACTGCTGTAACAAGGGCTTAGCATGAGTTTTTCCCTCTGTGATATGTGACTAATATTATCCACTTAACATCAGGAGGCTGCAGCTCTGGAATATGCTGTGTGTGGAAAAAATGCTAAAAGTGTAAAAATAATTAATTATGCTATGAAGTGAATTGTCCCTTTTCATTAACAATGCTGCTTCTCCTTTTCCTTTATGTCTGCCATTCTCACATTTTCTGAATGCTAAAATGATCTGAGAAACATCTGTACCTTTAAGCTCTCAGTAGCTATCGGTGGTAGTAGTATTAACTTTGCCTGGCAACTACTCTATCATTTTGAAAAAAAATCTAACAAAACATCTTTCTCCTATTGCATGATTCTGCAATTCTTGATTCAAATTGAGATTTGTTTATCATAAAATTGTAGAATGGTAGGGTTGGAAGGGACCTTTAGAGATCATCTAGTCCAATCCCCATGCAGAAACAGGTCAACCTAGATCAGGTCGCATAGGAACATGTCCAGGTGGGTCTTGAAGACCTCCAAGGAAGGAGACTGCACAACCCTTCTGGGCAGCCTGTGCCAGGGCTCCCTCACCCTCACAGTAAAATAATTCTTCCTTATATTTAAATGGAACTTTTTGTGTTCCAGCTTTATCTCCTTACCCCTTGTCCTGTAGCTAGCTACCATAGAAAAAACTGATGCCCCAACCTCCTGACACCCACCATTTAGATATTTGTAAATATTAATAAGATCCTGTCTCAATCTCCTCTTCTCCAGACTAAACAGCCCCAGTTCCAGCAGCCTTTCCTCGTATGAAAGATATTCCAGCCCCCGATCATCTTGGTGGCCCTGCGCTGGACTCTCTCCAGAAGTTCTCTGTCCCTCTTGAGCTGAGGAGCCCAAAACTGAACACAGGACTCCAGATGAGGCCTCACCAGGGAAGAGTACAGGGGGAGAAGAATCTCACTCGACCTGCTTCCCACAATCTTCTTGATGTATATCAGGATGCCATTGGCCTTCTTGGCCACAAGGGCACATTGCTGGATCATGTTCAGTTTATTATCAATCAGGACTCCTAGGCCTCTCTCTGCAGAGCTGCTCTCCAGCAGTTTGACTCCCAGCTTCTCCTGGTACATGGGGTTGTTCCTTCCCAGATGCAGGACTCTGCACTTGTCCTTGTTGAACCTCCTGAGGTTCCTCTCTGCCCAACTCTCAAGCCAGCTGAGATCCCATTGAATGGCAGCACAGCCTTCTGGGGAATCAGCCAGTCCTCCCAGTTTGGTGTCATCAGAGAACTTGCTGAGGGTACACTCTATCCCCTTATCCAGGTCATTGATGAAGCTGTTGAACAAGACTGGCCCTGAGGACCATCACTGGCCACAGGCCTCCAGCTCGATTCAGTGCCATTGATCACCACCCTCTGGGCTCTGTCATTCAGCCAGCTCTTGATCCACCTTACTGTTCACTGATCCAATTTTTTGCTTTCTGATGAGG